>NMRB01000041.1:613575-646545 GCA_002633025.1 Notospermus geniculatus
TTCTAGTAGGGTCTTATGTTTCTAGTATCCAGGGTCTTAGTTTTCTAGTAGGGTCTTATGTTTCTAGTATCCAGGGTCTTAGTTTTCTAGTAGGGTCTTATGTTTCTAGTATCCAGGGTCTTAGTTTTCTAGTAGGGTCTTATGTTTCTAGTATCCAGGGTCTTAGTTTTCTAGTAGGGTCTTATGTTTCTAGTATCCAGGGGCCGGTTGCACAAAAGCATACTAAGTTAGAAGCCAACTAGGAGATAGTAGCATTCCAAATGCCTAGTAGCATTCTAGTTAGTTGGGTCTTCCAGGAGTGTTGCACAAAAGCATGCTAGGCACTCAACTACGTGGTAACATACTTTGTGGGATAGTAAAGTACTAGACCAAGTTGAATGACTTCCACCTGACAGCACAATGTGCACTGGGTGTGACAATCCATTGTTTTGTTGTTATATAAGCCAAGATGTTGTCTAGAATGATACCAGACATAGTATAGTTTTGTGCAACCGTACCAACTCCATGCCACTGCATGTGATATGACAATATATTCAAGCCAGGAATGAACTCAGTAACATAGATGGCAGCACTTAGTAGTACTCCTGAACCCTACCAGACATAGTATGTTGTCTGGAATGATACCAGACATAGTATAGTTCTGTGCAACCGTACCAAGTTGGTAGCCAGTTTGGTAACCAACATAGAATGATACTAGGCCTAGTATGCTTTTGTGCAACCGGCCCCAGGGATATCTGAAACATATATCCATCATAATTAAATCTGAATGTTACAAAATTCATGAGGCAAAAAGGTTTGAATAGTGCAATGTGTTTTCATCGTTGATCATATAAGGGTGATTTATATGGACTCGGAATGAACTGGGAATGAAAGTGACATGAAATTATGAACTGAGTTAACTGTGAACTGTTACCTGGTGTTGGTGGAACAAGCCTTGTGAAGAGCAAGGTACGTCAGCAAATTTAGGGCAACTGTGCTGCAAACAGTTCTCTATCTGGGGGAGGGGCTTGATAGTGGGGCATGATGCCTCTTTTCCATGTGAACAGCTATAAAGTCCAGTTGTTTTAACAATCTGCTGTAATTTCAGGATTGGCCCATCACTGGTGGTCAACAGACTGGTGAGAATAATGCTACTAGAGACCTACTCCTGACTGGGTGAGTTGTCAATTTCACATCGGATGTTAATTTCTTCATGGTTGTGATTTCTTGCTGACGTTATCAATAACTCTAAAGATGCATCAAAAATTGAGCAGAATTCAGATCCCTTCTCCCGCTCCCAGAATCTCAAATTGACGAATACCCCAGATGAGTAAACCACTATTTGTTTTATTTCCAGACATGAAGATGGTACTCTTCGCTTCTGGGATTCCTCCACCCCTGATACCAAGCTCCTCTACAAGCTGAGCACTTCGGATGCTTTTGAGAAAGAGGAGGGTGCTGGCGGTGATGCTGCTAATGATGGCGAAGAAGAATGGCCGCCATTCAGGAAGGTACGGATGATTGCTGTAGAACATTAAATTACCGACCCAATGTATTGAGAGCAATTCCAATTTACATGACATATTGCTAGATTATGCTAAGCTCCCTTTACCTTGAATTATAGGTTGGAACCTTCGACCCCTACAGTGACGATCCAAGATTAGGCATTCAGAAGATTACATTCGACGCAATATCCGAGACCCTCGTCGCAGCTGGCAGCGCTGGTCAGGTGATCGTTCTTAGCCTGGCCACAGAGAAAGCCACATATGAAGTGAAATCGCTCGCTGCTAATATTGTCAACGACCGTGACAACTTCGTCTGGAAGGGCCATGAACCTTTGAACGTTCAGGGAGGTGAACTTACATTCCCCGCTGGATTCCAGCCAACATGTGTCATGCAGATGATGCCACCGGCCGCCTGCACCGCACTCACCATCCACGCTACCTGGCAGCTGTAAGTAATCATGTCGTCAGTTTAGCCGAGGGTACATCCTTACCATCTGAACAGCGGGGTATCAGTGTTGTTAGGGCAAGAAGTTTGAGCCTGTCCAAACTTCCCCTTCCGTACTCTCACCAAATCAAGTAGTCATCCTTTCTTATGCAGGATCTCATTTCAAACCTTTCTGTTGTTTTCAGAGTCGCTGCAGGCACAGCCCATGGTTTCACCCTATTTGATTACAACCAGAAGATAGAAATCACCAGCAAATGTACTCTAAACCCACAAGACCATGCCGGCGATCCAAACCTGTCGCGAACGAAGAAATTCACTCAGTCACTTCGTCATTCCATCAGGCGGCTTAGAGACCGTCGTAGAAACAAAGCGGAGAAGAAGGATAAGTCACCGAAGGGATCACCGAAGAAATCATCAAAAGAAACCAGTGAGGCCAGCGCTGCAGGCGAGGCGAAACCAGCCGAAGGGTAAGCCAGACACTGTCCACATTTCTCTTGTTCTCTGAGGCCTGAGGGATGACTAAACGCAGGTTTCCTCTTCAGTCATGAGTCGTCACAGTGTGACTGCTACCAGTATCTGGCCGTCTGGTTGAAAGATGACAAAAAGTTCCAAGTTGACAAAAGTTCGACTTTAAGTGCTTACTTCGTTGCTGATGTAATGTCTTTTTCAGATGAAAGACAGAAGGGCAACGTCCTTTCCGAGAGCTACGTGCAGACGATGGTCAGCAATTTTGAGCTGCTGTTTACAGATTCCATTGCAGTCTATCATTTTCGGCATCGTCTGTCATTGATTGTTATTGTTGACTTGTTTTAATTCCTGGTGGGAAGACTAAATCCGTAATCATTCTATGCTTGGTTTCCAGAGAGAAGGAACCAGAAAAGAAAGAAGAGGCAGCCGCAAGTGAAGAAAAGAAAGAAGAAGAGAAGAAGGATGAAGCAGCTGGTGGAGAAGAGGCTGCCGCAGCTGCCCCAGCCAGCACTCCAACCACTGAAACTAAGAAAGAAGCCAGTCCAGTCACTACACCAACAGAACACCAAAAACCAGTTGAGCGTCAAGTTGAAGCTCGGGGTGTTGATGACTCCATGAACTCTATTGTCAAATCTTTGTATTTCGCAGATACATTCATTCTTGATGGTAAGTGTGCTGTTTGTCATGTTCCGTGAAAAAAGCTCCTTCTGGGTTCAACATTAAATCCCCTTTTCATGAGTTGCACGTCTAATGATTAACTCTATTTCATTTTAGCTACATCGCACTGCCCTAGCCTGTGGGCAGGCACCAATGGTGGCATTGTCTTCGTATACAAGATAACATTACCGGAGAGCGAGAAGAGAGATTCTGATGCTGTGCAATGTGACCTGTGTAAGTATTGTCTGTTTGAACTTATGACACCTTGGAATGGCCTTGTATTCCATGTTCCAGCATGAGTACACACAAGTGTAGGAACTAACTCTGCGAGCACGTGGCTGCTGTTTGTACATGAAGATGCAGTAAAGTGATGACACTGAGTGCGCTTCGTTGATAGTTATCATATTGAGATAGTGTTGCTATTGTACTGAGATTGTGTTATTATAATGGTATTCATTTGCTAGAGAAGTGTCACAGGTGTGCTCCAGGGTCGAGACAATCAGTGACCGGACAGGCAAGATTCACATCTGCCACGCCCAATTATAGACCAACCATTGTTGAACACAGTTTATTTTCAGATTTGTTGAAGCAAATGTGTGACCCAATCTAGAAAAAGTAGGCGCATGTCGCAGGTGATCATCACTGGTCATCAGTTTACTCAACTACATTTATTATCACTACTGCCCACTACTATTGTCAACCTGCAGAGACGTACATTTTAGCTGTTGTGTTGTAAGGCTGTTAATCCTTTCCTCGTTTGCGACTTGCGCCTACTTTTGCTAGAACGGGTCACATATTTCATGGGTATTTGAAGTGCCGTTGCTTCTGAATTTGATTGAAGTTCACAAAATCAGTGTACTGGTTTCTTTCCAGGCAAGGAAATCAAGCTCCGTCACCGTGCCCCTGTGATATCCATCAGCGTCCTGGACAAGTGCGGCACACCCCTGCCCCATCCAAATGCCGTAGAAAACAATTATAGCAAACCAGCTGATATGTCGGGATCACACTGTCTCCTCATCTGCTCCGAGGAACAAATGAAGATTTTCTCGCTGCCGAGTTTGAAGGCCAAACTGAAGGAGAAGATAACTGCCCATGATGGCTGCCGCATCAGGCGGGTTGACGTCATTAGTATTAAGAGCAAAAATGGTAAGTATGTTTCCCAATCATGTCGGCTAGGATCATCAGAACTTCACTGAACTGATCTGTGTTGTCTACGTACATAGCTTGATGAGCCTTGAACAACTGACGTTCCCTTCTACCAGTTCTTCACCCAAACTGGGATTAATGAAGTCTATTGTCATTTCAGATGAAGAATACATTTCTTATGGTGTTGCCATTTTGAATAACCATGGCGAAGTGTCGCTGTTCAACGTTCCCCAGCTCTCCTTCCAAGCTAAGCACAACTTCATCAAGAAGGAGGACATTCAAGGCCTCAACTCCTGCGTGTTTACACGATTCGGCGAAGGTTTCTACCTAGGATCACCGTCCGAGTTTGTCAGGTTTGCGATCACTGCTAAGCACTCGGTGAAACCGTGCTACACCATTGAGTTGAAGGAGGGAATGAGACCGGCTCCACCAGAACCGGAACCAGAGGCCAAAGAAGAGAAGGAGAGTGAGACCAAGTATGTTGAATAACATGGTTTGCATTTCGGTGACGTTGTGGTGAAGATCAGGATCAGCAGTCCTTATCTTGACTGAAGGAATCTGTAGTGCCTGCAGCAGGCATTTCCTTATTCTCTGCTCTCATGTACCCGAAGCCAAGGAACATGGTGTTGGGCTTAATACTAGAAATCCAGCGGCTGAAAACACTAAAAGAATTTGACCTCTGGTGTTGCAGTGGTGAAGTGGTGCAAGAGAAATCGCATCTGAGAGTTACTGTTCGATCCCCATTGCCAAGATATCCTAACACTTTGTCTCATTGATAGGGCCGAGGAAGTCAGCGCTGAGGGAGAGAAAAAGGAGGAGGGTGATGCAGCTGAAGCTGAACACTCAGCAGCTGATGATTCCCAAGTTGAACACACTCCTGCCACTGATATCACCATTGATAGCGTCAAGGAGTACATGACCAGCACGTACGTATCCTAGCCCCCTTTCTTCTTTGCATTCAGCATTTAGCTTGTTGAAGCTATTGAAGTGTAGGATTTCAGAAATATGCCATGCCACAAGGCTGGATCTTGTATATTTGGTGGGCTTGACATAAATTTCTCCTATGGCTCAGGCTGATGGAGCAGTACTGTTGTGTGTCGTGAACTACCTATGATGACGTCATGTGTAAACAATGTAATGCTCAATACATTATTACGTCATGTATGGCAGTTTTGAAATAAAGTGTGTGTTGCCGCTGTGTTCTTGAGTTCTTTTCCTGTTGTGTGGACTGCAAAATGCTGCAAGTACCAGCCCAAGTTTTTGCTCAGAATGGGATCGGTACTTGCAACAAATAGGCCTATCGAACCAAATGTTTGTCATCAAGAGAAGCTCTGGACAGGAATTGTTCTCTGTTGATAATTGGTGTCTCATTGACTTAAATTTCTTTTTCGTTTTTTCAGCGAGGGCCAGACAACATCAACTGTAACTGTTGAGCATTCATTCTCATCCAGTGTGACCACAAAGAGTTCATCTGAGGTCACCGAGGTCAAGACGTCTGCTGACGGAGAGGTCCATGTTGAAACAACAACCACAACAGAGGAGTCCCATGTGAAAGAAACATCAGGTAAAATGAAGTGAATTTTGGCTTCTAGAGTCTGATACATGATTAGATTAGATCTCCTATTCTCTTGTATGTGGGAGTTAGATGAATTTCAAGCTTGAGCTTTCCTCTGACTGAAGTCTCAGCAGTCTCGCCCATCAGTGGTGGAACCGCTGATGGCTCCACAGGTCATGAGGCCCTCACTGATTGTTTCTGAGAAAATAACACTTCTACAGTTGGTAGAGGTTGTCGAGATCATACAGCTCCTTTGACGTGCTTCTTGAGAGAAGTATAGGCTGGTATTAGGAGATCAAACTGAATTTGCAGTCCACAACTCTAATAGTTGGGACTTCTTATCTGACACAAACAAGAGAATATGCCTAGGTGTCGAGTGGTTTGACCCGGTATGCACTATCTTCTCCCTATCACCAGGAACCTCGGCTGAAATGGGGTTGGGTTAGTAGGTTTTCAGGTCTGGCTTGTGGGGTTTAACCTTGGAATACGGTGGGTGGGGAAGGGTAATGGGTTATGGAGTATCTCACATTTAGAGCTGTTGATTTGTCAGAGTGTTGCTGTCGGCAGGAATAACAAAGTCGGTATGCTCAGAATTCTTCTCTTGAGAAAACCGAAGCAGCCAAAAATCAAAGTCCTCCCAGGAATCCTGGTGGTCTTTGAAGTTATCTGACCTTAACTTCTCTCCTGTTCGAAACACTCTTGACTGTGGGCACATGACTAAGTACTTAGGGAACTCTGTCATTGGTAGAGGAAGATAGGCAATTGTTTCTTAACTGGTTGCAGACGTGGTTTATATGCTAAATGGGTGACGTTTGCTGGCTTTTTGAAATGTACAAATTGTGTTTGAAAGTACTTGTTATGAAACTGATTTCCTTGCACGAAATTGGATGTCTACCTTTTTGTGGTTGATGTGCTATATTTGGATGCTTTCAGTGTTGAAGTTCATTTCATTGTTGCCATGGGAACTGTAATATTCAATAAAGATCAAATCAGTTATCGAATAGCATCCAAATGATTTTGAATTGCTTTGCAAGTCACATGTTCATTTCATCTTAATTTACCCCTGCCATGGTTAACCAATAATACATAACATCCCTAGTTTCAAGGCCTGATATGTTCTTTCTATAAATAGTCTTCTGCCATCTTTTCCTCTAAAACCCCTTTCTGGACTAAGACAAAGAAATTGATATCATCATGAGGTTTTTGGCCAAAAATGGCAGTGTGAACATTCAGGGTGCTAAATCTCATATAAACTGAAGGAGGGAAAGCAAAATATGGTGTTCAGAATCGCAATACAATGTACTTTCACTTTGTCTTCGCTTCAAGTGACTTTGTCTTGGTCCATTGGGCTTGAATTTAATATCTCAACCAGAGTGAATATTGTAGACAAAAGACAGAGCCACAGTGATTTCCCATTCTTTAGTTCCTTTTATTGTGTACTGAAAAAAAAATGAATTTTTGAGGCTGGAAACTGTGCCCTCAACTATCCAGACATCAGCCAAGTGCTGATAGCCTTTCTTGAGTGTCAACCATTAAGTTCCTCTTTACTACCTCTTCAGAGTTGAAGGTTTGGCTCTGTTGTGTACAATATTCATTGCTCATTTTAACGGTTAAATATCCGGTCACAGTTGACTCCATTAACGTGGTATAATATGCATTAGACCCTGAAAAACCGGTAGATGTGATCTCATTCTCAGAGCCCACCACAACCTCATTGAAATTTAATGGGGTAAAACTCCTCGTGTAGACCTGACTAAGGTGGCCGAGAGGACGGATTCCTTCACCGTCATTCGCAGTAGAGAACAAGGTGTGATGTGTCACTTAGGTGCCCGAAGATTCATAGCCCCATTCGTAATTCTCCTTTTCTTAGATAAACCCGGTCCTGAAGCGACATCGCAATATTCCTCCAACACCACATCTTACACCATCAAAAGTGATGAAAATGCCCTGAAGGAGAAACTGGAGGGACTGGAGGTGAGGTTACCATGATCGACAATCTGGTCGAGGTCCTTGAATCTGGGAAATATCAAAGATTATGCACAGCTTACCAGGAATGAACACTTAGAGACAATCTGGTTAAAACAGCATTGAACACAGAGAGACAATCTGGCTAAACTTGCATTGAATTGCCCTCACTAGCCTCAGTCACCTTGAACTTTGACCTTGCGAAACAATGAAACTTTGATGTTTTGAGTTTGTTCTTCTGTTAGCTTCATTCGCGCCTGTTAAGATGTCATATGTATTGAGTGAAAACGTCATATTCAGTTCGTAATCTTGTCTCGTTGTGGATTACCGTACATGGAGTCCATTCTCAAATTTGTCAATGTCCTTCACAAAGTGAGAGAATTCAAGCCTCCTGCAATAAGTTCCAAAGGGTACATTCTGTGTGGAAGAGGCATAGAAAAACACTGTTGTATTTCATTCATCAGAAGAAGTAATCATCCTCATATACTGCACTTGTAACCTTGTAGTGTTTAGTTCTGGTAGCTGGTCTCTGTCTTGATATTTCCCGGAACTGGACCGACTGGCATCCCCTTCCCACCCACATGATGCTCACGGCTAATAATTCTAACCGAACTCACTAGCACTGCACCTTAGCTCCCTCTAAATCCTCTGTAGTTACACGCAAACCTTATTCGTGTAGTTATTTGTTGTTCGACTTCGGTGTTAGCAAAGCTTTAAAAAAATCCCCCATGCAAAGGCAAAATTTCCACGGCTTACATATCACTGAAGAACTCTACATTTGGCATCCAGTTTAAACTCGTCATGATCAGTAAGACCGGTTGATCATTGGTTATTATACTATTTTGTTAAAGATTATTCAGTGAAATACCATTCCACCTTTCTTGCCGTCATTAGCTGTGCCTCTTCTGCTTTGTGCAATGAGTAGGGAACCGCTCCTGTGGGCCTACTGCTTGACTTGACCAGATACAAAATGTCATCCCAAGTACTTCCACTATAAAACGTTCTCTCTGCTGTACATATGCTTGCAAGTTGCATGATGAATTGAGTACTTTTGCATGCTTTTACATTCTATGTTAGTTTAGGCAACAGTGCATGTGTATGGCTTATAGTGTAAGGTTTTGCTTGCCTAAGACAAAGGCCTTCATGAGGAGGACCATGAAATCCAAACTTTCTTATTGCTAGTCAACTTGACTGAGTTATGGTCTCGGACTTTAGATGGGGCAATGGTCTCAGTTTGCTAGCTCCTCAAGGCAGGGGCGCTACTCCCTGTGCTGCATAGTGATGATGTGGCATGACAAGTGACACTGGCATGACAAGTGACACTGGCAGCAGAGTACCTGTCAAGTGTTTTGTTGTGTCTCACTGGAAAATATCCGGTATTGTCGTCCATTTGTAACTTCGTCACGACTTCCGATCTATCCGTGTTGGCAAGTCTTTATATACACAGCTTTGCCCTGTCTGTCTTCACATGTCTACAGTTCTTTTCCTGCACATGTTGTGGTTGCACAGAAGAATGTCCTGTTCTTAGTGGAATACTGGGGAAATATGAAATAGACAGCCGATATCCCAATTTTCCTCTTGTAACGAAGATATTATTGAAGCGCTGATTCCCTAATAGTAGTTATTGACTGTACCTTTTGCATATGCAGGCCCCAGAATACATTGTGTATTCAGAGATTCAAAGGGGTTTGAGCTCAACAAAAGATGTAAGGGATTTGAATGAAAAAAAAATACTAGAACAAAAAGCTTCACTTACCAACTTGTATGCTTGCTTTTACTAATTTTGCATGAAGATTGTCATGGTGTATGTGGCTGTTACTGTGCCTGCTTTTATTGCCCATCTCATACAAGGGGATGTCAGTGCAAGATTGTTTGGCATGGCCTGGCCTCAGATACCCAGATTGGTTTTACGTCTGTCCACTAGAATTCATTCATGTTTGTTTAAATGCAGGGGGAAGTTGTTGACAGTTGTCCACCTGCTTAGCTGTGGACCAAGAGCAGTCTACAGGGAGTGAAACCTTTATGTTGTTGGGGGAGGGGGGGATTTGGGGAGAGGGTTCAATGACCAAGGCCTTGTGTGCGATTAATCTGACATTTTCTTTTTTCAGGTGGAGAATTTTCTTTCGTTGTTTCATTGATGTTTCTTTTGTGTTGCCAAAACATTAGAATTCTCTCTTGCCATTATATTGCTTGCACTCAAAGCCGTACAGTCAGCTCATTCAGAACTGGTACCATCTCGCTGCGAGTTTCAGTTCAGCTGTGTGCCAAATGATAAAGAACTTTGACAAAAATTGAAGGACAGGACTTCATAAATTATATGGAGTCTTCAAATAAGTTTTCTTGGAACTCCCTCATTTGGATAAATTTCCAATGAAAGATGTTGTATGCTCGCACTCAGTTCTGAATGAGTTGATTCGCCTGCGTTTGTGGTGAGAATTCCCTGGCATTTTAGACCATTCGTCATTCTCATGAGATGTATGTCTCTCCACTTACAGAGCAGTGAACAGAACGGCCCCACACCTGAGGATCCCCCAGAGAAGAAACTCGAAGAGCTCACCCTCAACGAGCAAGCCGTGGAGAACTAAGTCATTATACCGTTGTATTCATACATAGTTGCCATCGGTTTAAAATTGAGGCTCTAGAGGGCGCTGTGCATCAGATGGGTTGCTTGCTTGAATATTTGATGGAGTATAGCACAGTTTCTGTGGCTTAATCATGTACAAATTAAGTCGGAACGGATTATGATTTGAAAGTAATAAGTAGCATTGTATTACATTATGGATAAATTTGAAGATAACCATATTGTGAATGCTGAATTCTGTCCATTTATTCGACGTTCTGGTCATATGGGTTCGGGACAGTTAGAGTTGTTGTGGGGTGTTAGGCAGCCGTGTATGCATTTTCTCATATGTTATTCTAAGCTTTGAGATTTAGCAGTTTTTGGATAGTATGTGGTCTAAACACGCACTTAGGCATTATAGTAGTTGGTTGATCACGCCTAGCATCCAATCCTTTCTTGTTATGCTCACAGGTAGAGTGTTGACGCAGTTTTTTGAGACATTTGTAACCCAGTTTGAGATTTCACAAAGATCCTCGTGATCTCTTGTCCAAGTATACTCGTCAGGAATACGTCTGAAATTTTCAAGCTTCTCACTTTTGCTTTGTTGCCTGGGCATGTGTATTGTCTAAATGAATACATGTAGTTTGAAGAAAAGCATTTGGAAAGGTCAAAGTGAAATGAGAAAATGAAGGTTCTTGATGAATAATTGAGCTGTTAGGCCAATGAACGTGTTGGTACAATAGTTTGCAATATCTTGTTGTTTCTGAATTCAGTCCAGGGCTAAGTGCATGTTTAAATTTCTATTAGCATCTGCATGTATGAATTGATTTAAGAGAAAAAATTACTCTGCTACACACTACTGTATACCATAATGCATGATGATTCAGTGTAATAAATATGCTTTCTTTATACATGACTTATGAACTTTGTGCATACAAACCTAGTGTTTCATTTAGAAGTGACTGTGCTGTCGACGATGAACATGAAGTTATATTATATAAATATTGTTGTTTGCTTATTGTGACACAAAGTGATAAGAAGAAATCTTGATTGTTATATATGCATGGATTCTTTTTAGAAATCTTCTACACCTTTCTTTGGGGTTTTCCAAAAATGATTTATCAGTGGGTCCAATGCATAGTCATGCAGAATTTTTTTCCTTTTTTTTAGATAACAACAGTGGGGTATTTTGTGATGACGATAATTTTGTGCAGATATACACTTAAAGGTTTATGTACTCCATATTTCTATGCTTCCTAGCTTATTTTTCGGGGCTTACATTTTTCATAATGAAATATCTGAAATACAAGAATGAATAATAAGGAAACGTCTGTTTTTTGTATTTAGTCACTTTAATAGCAAGCAAAGAAGTACAAGATACAGCAATATCTTGATTCTCTGTGAAGATTATTAATTATGATATTGTATAGTTTTATAGTTAGTTACCAATGGCTTTCTAAGCTTCGTTATGTAGACTTGAGTATCACGGTTTGGTGGCTGGACGTCTTAAGGCTATGAAATGTTACAAAGCCGTCATTGCGCTGTCCTATCAATGAAATAGGGATGTAGATGATTAGAATTGATATCCATGGTTTGTGTTGTATAATTGTGGACTATAGATTATGATGAAAACGCATTAATGTATGTTATCATATCATGTATTGTCAGTGTAACTGTACTCACAGCCTCACGAAGTAACTATAAATTCCCTCGCTATGCCAGTAGACACTCCCAGTCGATGCAGGGTCAGTCTGCCCCCGTAAGCAGTGTTCGCATTCCCAATCGTTTCACAAAGTACCGATAATAAAACTTGCATTTGCTTTAGATTATTGTAGGCTTACTCATTCATTCCAAATGTTCATCTTTTAAAGACATCATAATGTGGATATAAACTGACGTGAAAACCATCCAAAGTTGGTGACTGTTTCTTCCAAACATCAAACAAGAACTATTTTTCCTCTCGCATAAAACATGGAAGGCACACCTCGTTTGGTAAAGGCACCAGAGGTACATGTAAATGTAGTGTACAGTCAAGTTCGATCTCTAAGGCTGCAATGACATGAAACAATAAATGCCTACTCGTAGCAAAGGCACTGAAGAACACTTTCGAGCCGACATCATTTGCAGTGTAATACATAGTAGGATGTAGCTTTTCAGCAGACGTACATGACCTTATTGTCTGCTAGGAAATGAATGCGTGCTACTGAGTGTGCTCTGAACTAGATGTATAGTTTTCTGTGCTCTTACTTATTACCTTGTATAACTTGGGTCAAATTTCTGGTCTTTTATAGCTGTCTTGGTGGCTTTTTATTGGACCTTCCAATAATGTTTATATGTGAACGACGCCTAATAAAAAATTTTCAACTTTATGCATGAAGTTGGTGTTATTAAATGATTTCTTCATGGACTTTCGTGCAGTAGTGTAGTAGCACCTTTAAAGCACCAGTATATGCACCAGTATCTCGTGCCAGCCGATGTAACCTTTGATCTTAAGGCAACGTTGTCCTTTCACTCCATGGGTAAAGTAGTCACCGCAATTATCCTTTTGACAAAATTGTGTCTTAGACAGGAATATAGAGTTTGGTTCAGTGTTGCTGCAACTGGTGATTGGCCGACTAGTACTTACACAGGGGAAGATTCTCAGTCTCCAAAAGGTGGCGTTGCTGATTGACCGTTTCCTCCTTGGATTTCTTAAAGGGACCCTTCAATGGGTACAGGCAGCCATTTTGATGTGCTAATTACTCCGATTGGTTGGCAAGAGATTCACAACTCTGATACGTATTGCAAGCATTAAACTAACCATCAACATTTGAGGTTGCTAGTTGCTAGCGCCACCTGTGATGAAGTAACCCCACTGATATGAGCCAACTAGCTGGCTGCCTAAAGGCCCCCTTAAAAGGATACTATAGCCGTTTTTACACTACGCAGAATTTTGGCCTGGACGAACCGTGCCGTGCTCGACCCGGGCCAGGCCCGCCTCAGAAAGAGCATTTTACCCCATTTACACTGCACCATGATAACCGCGCCAATATCTGAATCGCCGGCTCTCCTTTCTGTGGAGGTAGGAATCTCCGTCATTTTCAATATGGCTGCGTCAATGATCATTCGCGGCAATGACGTATTGAGTTCAAGGCCGATAAATGAGCATGCGCCACTTCAATGAAGGCGAGTCATTCAAGTGGGCCGAGCCCAGTAGCGTGTTTACACTGCAGTTTTCCAGCGGAACCGTGCTCGACCCGGGTCGAACCCACCTCCTGTTGGGGGGTTCGGCCCGGATGAAAGTAGCGCCGTGCCGAGCCCAGTTGTGCCGTGCCAACCCATTTACACTATTACCTTTTTTGCCGCGCCGTGCTCGACCCGGGTCGAGCACGGTTGAAAACACGTAGTGTAAAAGAGGCCTATGTTCATTCCCTATCCTGCATAAAACATACCTGCATTAAGGGAGACCTCTATTGACAATGTTGTTAACTTCCACTTATCAACCTCACCCCCATGTAGACTATAATCTTGTTCCTAGGGTATTCACGTATGCATTGTATTGTAATCATACATTCTCCAACACTGGGGCGAACGGCAAAACTATGGTACTGGAGAATGAAGCAATCACCGCCGGTGGTGCCGGTTGTCGACAAAAAGTGGCGATATCGTGGCCCTTAAAAGTTCTCATAACAATATCCATGAGGTAGCATAACTGACTGCCCGACTCCTACTTCCCACAGGTTGGGCATGGAAAGAAGACTCGATGCTACAGACAGCAACAAACTGTGTAAATCTATAGTACTTTATTTATAATAATCTTTATAATCTTATAAACAAACTATTGCTATGTACAAACATTCACGGTGTACAATTTTTGTCACAAACATGGAGGTAATCAATGTCTAAACAAGAATGGCGTGCATTATTGTACAAGGTCCGTGCAGGGGAAAACAAAGAATCCTTTTCTATTGCAATGAAAGTTTTTGTTATAGCAGATGGCATAGACAAGGAAAAGGTGTAAACTATCCTTTCAGGGTGTAATTATAATTTCACGAATCATTGATATCATAAAATCAAACTGACAGGATGTTTCTAAGAACTCTTGTGTGTGCTTACATTGGTTGTATTGCATTGACAAGTAGGGAATGAATCATGAGATGGCCCCCTTGCTTTTCTGGCCTGAAATATTTCCTGAACAACCCTTGAGAGTCCACCGAGTTGATTATTTCATCAACATGATGGAACTTATTCAGAAGTAGGCCTAATGTCTGGAATCTCTATTGGTCATCTAGCAAATGTTGCATCCTCTTCTATGTATTGACCTAATGCTGTAAGAACTTTGGTCGTATCTTGAGTATGAACTGCTTGTTCCCCAAACATGGCATGGTGAAGAAGAACTGGTCCATTGTTGGATGTCTTGAGGAAGATATAAGACCTGAATAAGAAGAATATCAAATTAACTACCATGAATGATTCTACAGCTTCCAAACACAAGGTGGTTTAGGATTGCCTTAGAGATGACTTCACAACCAAGACATGGNTCTGGGGGAAAATGTCCTATAATCGGCACCACCCCTACCCGTCCGGGGGCCCTTCACCGGTCATTTGTGTGGTCCATACCGTGATTGTTTTCCGCTGAAAAACTACATGTATACTAAAAGCCATAATAGTCATAAAATTTCTACAGTATGTCTTCGGCATCTACTTCATGGCGGCATCCTTACTCCCTATGGTGACACCTCTGCCCGTCCGTAGGACGGGTACTTTGCTAGTAGATTATAGACCTGTCTAATTGGATCATGACTCTGCTGCAAAATATAGAAATCCTGGGGGCCATGCCACCAAATATCCAAATTTGACTGCCCCAAATCAAAGTTGTGGCTTTCTTTTGCTTCCTAAAAACTTACCGGAATAAGGCATAATGATCAGATTCAGCCTGACGAAGGAGCCTTTTAAGATGGTTCATATCTTGTATAACCTGCAGAGAAGAAAATTATCAAGGCCTTTTCTCATGCAGCAGGCATTCCTAAACTTTCCTTGAATAAACGTGGCACTCAGATGGCCATCAGAAGTTTACAGAAAATTATAGCTGAAATACACAACCAATTGTTAATTCAAGTAACTTACCTTCAATTTATAATTCTCTATGACCTGTTTCAAATGTACAGGATTTTCCTCTTCTTGCTCTTGAATTGACTTGGCCCAATCTTCACAAAATTTATTTGTTCCTGAAAAAATTCAAGCAATTACTCCTTGTAGAAAACAGAATGCTGTACTGTTTCTTCTTTACCACCTTTGAAAACGTTCCTCTGACCTGCAGCATACACTATACTATGTATACAGTCCCGGCAGGAACATTGCTCTGCACTGAGCCAGGGCCAGGCCACCAACCTACCTTTATATGACGAACTGTTTGATTCACTTGAGTTTGAATGCCCACTTGGGCCCCGCTCGGGTGAGGTATGTTTATTCTGTAGCGATGGCTGTGACTTCTCCATGTTCACCTCGGCCGAGACATCAATGAGGAGAGAATCAAATGAGTTGCTGAGGCTGCTGGTCTTACTATTGGATTGATTTTCTGATTCGAAGAGGTTACAACAATCATAGAACCTGAAGAACAGAAACATGCATCTCTAAGAGAGGCGATTCTTCGTAGGCACTTAACTCTGCCTCAAGGTGTTAGATTTTTCCATAAGGTCCAAAGCCATACCATTATTGCCCCTGGAAGTGTGAAGAGGCCATCTCAAGTTACTCATGTTCCTCACTTGGACAGTTACGAACTTTTACTTGCCCTTGCCTAGGCACAAGGTACAAGGCACCATGACTTACTATCCCATGCGACGGCCTGGAGAGCAAGGGATGATCAACCCCATATGGCCCGGGATTCGAACCCGGGACTTACCGCTTTCAAGCGGACATTATAACCACTATGCTATCAAGGCTCCTCGAGGTAATTTAGCCAACTTGCTTTCAACATTGGGAGGTGATCTGATTATCAGTCCACCTCAGTTTCCAAAGGGAAGCACACTGATTTCAAGGGGAGCACACTGATTTCAAGGTCAGCAGATCAGGAAATCAAACCTGATTAATTTTTACCTGTGGGCATCTTTGACTAGACTCTCTTCAAACTGTTGATCAATGAAACTGTCACTCTTGCACATCAATGCCTAGAAATGCAAAGACATTGTCTGGGTGAGTCCGAGCCACAGCCAACTGTGAAAGTGGCAAGTACGGAAGAGGCAATCTCACGCTACTCATGTTCCTCACTTGAATGGGATCTTTTACTTGCCCTTGCAAAGTACAAGGCACCATGGCTTACTGTCCCAGGGATGAATAATCCCGTACGGCCCGGGATTCGAACCCGGGACCTGCCGCATGTAAAGCGGACGTGATAAACACTGGGCTAGCAAGGTCCTCAAGAAGACAGGGTCGAGCACTTACTGCATGTATAATATATTGTAAATTATCGGCAGCTGTCTTGACAAAGCGACAGATGTACTCAACTGCCTCTGAATGCCAGTTGACTAAATAATCTTTGATTGATGAGTCGAGGGCAGTTAGCTGAAATGGATGAAAAACCAGGGTGAGGAATGTCAGACTGCTCTGAAGTCATAGAAAAATGAGTTGTGAAACAATTGAATAGACAACACGATATTGAATTGAATACTGCCTGCTATTAGCAAATTGGAGTTAGTGGTATTTTGTATTTGTAACGGTATTATATTTTTCTGTCAGGGCCGAAGCCATAGTAATATTGGCCCTGGTAAGTACGGACGAGGCCATCTCAAGCTACTCAACTCATGTTCCTAACATGGATGGGGTCTTTTACTTGTCCTTGCAATGCACAAGATACAAGGCACCACAGCTTACTGTCCCATACGACGGACTGAAGAATCCCATATGGCCCGGGATTCGAACCCGGGACCTGCCGCTTGCTAAGCGGACGTGATATAGCCACTAGGCTATGAATGCTCATCAATGGGATTAATGTAGTAGGAATAACTCACCTCATTTGCCAACAAAGGTACAAAGTTCTCACTGTATTTATCGAGTTCTGAGCGGAATCTGGTGGCAGTTAAGGCAAAGAAAGTTGGAGAAGAAGTGTTTGCAGTAATCTGCTTTAGGTACGTAAAAGTACCAGTGTTGAAACTGCTGGGCCCATGGATAGCATTATAAAGAGAAGCAGGATTTGGTTGAATTACATGGTAGTGACAACTCTTTGAACCAATTCCAGCCATCTTGTTGAAGGATACAGTTCTAATCCTCCTTCTTGGTTTGTAAGAAAACACACAACATATTCACGCATGCAGACAACATTGGGACTACCATCTGCTGTTTGTTTGGTGGGCTTGGCTTGCCTGAGTAAGCTATAGTAGCAGTCATAGTTATCAACCAAGACCAGCTCTGTGCTAAAAATGAAAATGACTTGCATTACATAGGCCTATCAGGTTTCTTGTCAAGGCTGATGCCAACGGCTTACTCTCCCATGAGACGGACTGAAGAGCCGGGGATGATTAATCCCATATGGCCCGGGATTCGAACCCGGGACTTGCCACTTGCTAAGCGGACGTGATAACCACTAGGCTATCTAGGCTCCAGCATGGTGAATTGGATTGGAGTACATGTATGTTTAGCCTAACTTCTATACAACTGTGTACCAGCAGTACAAAACGGCTATTGCTATAGGTAATCCTTACCTCAAATCTACTGCGGCCACTGCCCCAGCCCCAGCATAGACAGTCCCTCTGGTAATCTTCCTGGCTAAGAACTTCCTTACCTCTGTCTCCTCTTCTGCAGACAGGTCACTGGCAACGACTGACAGGCTGTAATTATGGTAATACCAAAGAATTAGACAGGTCACTGGCAACGACTGACAGGCTGTAATTATGGTAATACCAAAGAATTATGCTTGAGACAGAGAATAACAAATGCAAGCTCATATCTTTGCACAGAGCTATCTCATCTCATTCTCACTTGCAGATAAACTAGATCAGTCATCTTTCACTCTAATAATTGTCATCACAAATTGCATGCCACAGTTATAATTCATTCCCCAGCAGGAATATGCTGGCTGGAATCATATGGTAGAGTGGCTCTTTCATTCCAGGATATCAACATGTTGTCTGTCCTGTTTTACATCTGTTAATCCTGACCTCCAACCATTTATCAGCATGCGTGGCATGCACATGCAGTAAGAACAAAAGATGTTAGAACCAACATGCTCAATGTACAAGTCATTAATTTCTATTTACGATATGGTGCACAGATTAGAAGATTTCAATTCACTTTGACCAGTGATCAATACTTAGTTCTGCTTTGCTGAACACATACAGCAGTTTATGAGTGCAAATAAACATCAAGTGGCAGAAATTTGCATTGAATAAGGCATTTTTTAGCTTGTGGTGTGGTTATGATATCAGACAGACAGAGGAGGCAAGGGAAGGAAAGAGGATGACCTTTTGAGGTCTGGCACAGGGAGTTGAAATTAGTAATATACATTGGAGAGGTGCTGGTGAAATGAAATATATACAGCACTGTGAGCGTTAGCTTTATGAATGTACATGCATCACACAATCAAGTCAAGTCAGAAGGGAATTCCTATACATGTAATTTTCTTGATGAAGGTGGTTACAGAGCCAATCAAAGAAACATGACTCTGATAATAATACAGAGTGGTATTGAAGTTTTGATGATTGAAATTTTGACACAGGAGGTCCCTTCTAGAGTATGTACTGGTAATGAACATAAATGAGGATATAGTGTTGGCAGTTTTGGTTTTGAGGACCATTATAGAATTCACTATCAGATGGCACACACTGTACTCATGTACCGAGGAAAAGAATGCTGCTCCAGCATTGAGAATGTGATAACTCTAGTTCTTTTATTTTAAAATATTATTTCAGGAGTGCAAGCGCCCACTTAGGGCATTATAGCTACTCATCAAACAATATTGGACGATATTAACGATATGTAGGAGGAAACCGTAGCCTCCGGAGAAAACCTACGATGTCGAGGAGAGATCGCCCTCTCTACCACATAAAGCTACTGGCACGACCGGGGATCGAACCCGCGACCTCATTGGTGGCAGGCGCCGATGTTTCCACTGCGCCACCCTGAATAACTCTAGTAGACAAGTCAAGAAGTAGTGGCATACCAGACACTGTTGACATCAAACACACTGTTGCTCTCTGATTCTTGTTTTTGATAGGTGATAATAAGTGGCACATGTGGCAACAGAGGCAATCTATCAATGAAATTCCAGTAGTGGTCCATATCCAGTGCAAAAATGACAAAATGTTACCTATAACATGCTTTGGGGGTTCTTGGCTTGCGTGACAAATTGTAAGTACTACTGTGGGTGAAGCAGACAACAGAATACGCAAAAATTAAATATGAAAAGCAAGAATGAGAAGCTGGAAGCAAACTAGAGTCAGGGTCCCCGCCAGAGGGTACTTTGGGTACAAATATAGTACCCTAAAGAAATTTGAGGGTACGATATAGTACCCTGAAAAAATCACTTCAGTAATGTTTTTCTTAAATTTTTTACATTTCAAATGCAACTTTCATGCAGAAGGAAGACTAATTTTGCATTTTGGAGTGTAAAAAATTACTGTGGAGGCCATTATTAACAAAAAAAATTTTTTTTGAAAAAAATTTTTTTTTCTCCCCCTTACAGGTCGTACCCTGGAAAAAAATCCTGGCGGAAACCCTGAGAGTAAAAATAAGCTCACTGTCTGGAATTCTTTTTAATTGACAATGATATTGGAATACAAATATTGGAGATGAAAGTGATGTGAAGATGGCCACCTGCCATCTGTGAGGCAACACATAAACAAAAGAGAGAAAGGGAAGAAGTAAGAAACATGCAACTGATTTTGTCCCAAATAAGACATAGGCCCTATACCCCAGTAAAAAGTCATAAGTATTCAATTTTACAATTTGACTCCGATTCTACTTCTAAGAGCTCTTTCAGAGCATAGAAGATGGTGATGGCATTGATTTTGGAGTGCTCAGATGTGATCAGCTATAGCTGAAGGTTTATTACTATAAGCATCAAACTTCAACTAGCCTACAGGTACATTTGTAGTAGGAGAATAGCAGAGAGAGTCATGCATACAATGCAGGAAAGTTCATGCTTTGATAACTACATGAATTAACAACATAAAAGTAAAGCCAATATTGTCTTCATAGTATGGAACATACCTAAAGTCTCCATTGGCAGTGGCTTCCTTCTTCAAGAAGTCAGATACGCTGGCTTCACCTGCACCATGTTCAGGAGTGTCAGGACAAACTGGTCTAAAATAGCAAAAAAATCATCAAGCATCTCCGGTCTATTGTTGCCTATTCAAGACACGAAAGAGATGATGTCTGTCACCATCAGCATTTACAGGGCATGCCTTCCGAAGGCATGGCCCCCATATCTGTCATTTGTCTGTCCACACTGAAAAACAACATTAGGCCTATTAAGCATGTTAAGCCTACCCGCCGCATAGGCCTCACTAACAAAATGATTGATGGTCGATGCACATCAACGGCAACGCCGTCATCCATTCATTCATCATCTCACATCTGACACTATGACCATGTCTGATCATCTGAATTCCGATAGGCCTACGCTACTCACGGTTTGTAGGCCTAAATGTTTGTCTAACATGCTAAGATACTGACCGGTTCGGTATGATTTATGACAACTGTACTGTAGTGTATTATGTATACTGACGTACACTGCACTGCTCTGCTGCCACTTGTTTTATCTATCATGTCTATTCTATGGTATGACATCGGTACCAACAAGTAGCACTGACCAGAGGAAGACATGTCAATGTGTGTGAATGACATGCTTATGCACATGTGATTGTGCATGGATAGATGCACTGCACTGCAGTGCACAGGTGGTGCATCAACCAAGCTGCACCACAGTGCCAGTGCAGTGGCAAAAACTGGGGTTGCGGTTTGGATATTTTGCTCATCAACTGGACGGATCAGCGCTCGAACATCAAAGTCACCTGTTAACGTGGTATGTGTATAATGCGTAGTGCCAACTGACAGGTTTCTTTTGCGCTGAATTTTCTTTTAAAATAGATTTTTCTGGCTCCGATGACTGCTTCTGTGGAGCCACAGGAGTGAGTTCCACGTCCGCCATGTTGACAGTTCCTGCACCAATTCCAGGTGGGCCGCGGATCACTCAGTTTAGCCTGGAGACAATTTAATGACATCTCATGATCTGCTCATGCTAGAAGTAGGAAGGCGTGTTAGGGAAATATCCAGGTGTGTGTGTGTGTGGGGGGGGGGGCGTNGAAATATATACAGCATTGTGAGCGTTAGCTTTATGAATGTACATGCATCACACAATCAAGTCAAGTCAGAAGGGAATTCCTATACATGTAATTTTCTTGATGAAGGTGGTTACAGAGCCAATCAAAGAAACATGACTCTGATAATAATACAGAGTGGTATTGAAGTTTTGATGATTGAAATTTTGACACAGGAGGTCCCTTCTAGAGTATGTACTGGTAATGAACATAAATGAGGATAGTGTTGGTAGTTTTTGGTTTTAAGGACCATTGCAGAATTCACTATCAGATGGCACACACTGTACTCATGTACCGAGGAAAACAATGCTGCTCCAGCATTGAGAATGTGATAATAACTGTAGCAGACAAGTCAAGAAGTGCTGGTATAGGCCTACCAGACACTGTTGACATCAAACAGTGCTCTCTGATTCATGTTTTTGATACTGTAAAGCAAGATAATTTCGCGGCAGGATATTTTCGCAAGTATCTGCCATTTTTTCATTTTTTTCACGGTCTATATTTATCACTTGCATTTATTTATATTCGCGACACATACAATCTCGCGAAATTCGCGAAAATTTCCTGCACACGAAATTTTCCTGCTTTACAGTAGGTGATAATAAGTGGCACATGTGGCAATAGAGTGCAATCTATCAATGAAATTCCAGTAGTGGTCCATATCCAGTGCAAAAATGACAAAATGTTACCTATAACATGCTTTGGGGGTTCTTGGCTTGCGTGACAAATTGTAAGTACTACTGTGGGTGAAGCAGACAACAGAATACGCAAAAATTAAATACGAAAAGCAAGAATGAGAAGCTGGAAGCAAACTAGAGTAAAAAAATAAGCTCACTGTCTGGAATTCTTTTTAATTGACAATGACATTGGAATACAAATATTGGAGATGAAAGTGATATGTGAAGATGGCCACCTGCCACTGTGAGGCAACACATAAACAAAAGAGAGAAAGAGAAGAAGTAAGAAACATGCAACTGATTTTGTCCCAAATAAGACATATACCCCAGTAAAAAGTCATAAGAATTCAATTTTACAATTTTACTCCAATTCTACTTCTAAGAGCTCTTTCAGAGCATAGAAGATGGTGATGGCATTGATTTTGGAGTGCTCAGATGTGATCAGCTATAGCTGAAGGTTTATTACTATAAGCATGAAACTTCAACTAGCCTACAGGTATCGGTACATTTGTAGTAGGAGAATAGCAGAGAGAGTCATGCATACAATGCAGGAAAGTTCATGCTTTGATAACTACATGTACATGAATTAACAACATAAAAGTAAAGCCAATATTGTCTTCATAGTATGGAACATACCTAAAGTCTCCATTGGCAGTGGCTTCCTTCTTCAAGAAGTCAGATACGCTGGCTTCACCTGCACCATGTTCAGGAGTGTCAGGACAAACTGGTCTAAAATAGCAAAAAAAATCATCAAGCATCTCCGGTCTATTGTTGCCTATTCAAGACTCGAAAGAGATGATGCATTTACAGGTCATGCCTTCCGAAGGCATGTCCCATATCTATCTGTCATTTGTCTGTCCACACTGAAAAACAACATTAGGCCTATTAAGCCTATCCGCGTAGGCCTCGCTAACAAAATGATTGATGGTCGATGCACATCAACGGCAACGCCGTCATCCATTCATTCATCATCTCACATCTGACACTATGAGTATGACCATGTCTGATCATCTGAATTCCGATAGGCCTACGCTACTCACGGTTTGTAAATGTTTGTCTAACATGCTAAGATACTGACCGGTTCGGTATGATTTATGACAACTGTAGTGTATTAGGCTATGTATACTGACGTACACTGCACTGCTCTGCTGCCACTTGTTTTCTATCATGTCTATTCTATGGTATGACATCGGTACCAACAAGTAGCACTGACCAGAGGAAGACATGTCAATGTGTGTGAATGACATGCTTATGCACATGTGATTGTGCATGGATAGATGCACTGCACTGCAGTGCAGGTGGTGCATCAACCAAGCTGCACCAGTGGCAAAAACTGGGGTTGCGGTTTGGGCTGGACATTTTGCTCATCAACTGGACGGATCAGCGCTCGAACATCAAAGTCACCTGTTAACGTGGTATGTGTATAATGCGTAGTGCCAACTGACAGGTTTCTTTTGCGCTGAATTTTCTTTTAAAATAGATTTTTCTGGCTCCGATGACTGCTTTTGTGGAGCCACAGGAGTGAGTTCCACGTCCGCCATGTTGACAGTTCCTGCACCAATTCCAGATGGGCCGCGGATCACTCAGTTTAGCCTGGAGACAATTTAATGACATCTCATGATCTGCTCATGCTAGAAGTAGGAAGGCGTGTTAGGGAAATATCCAGGTGTGTGTGTGTGTGGGGGGGGGGGCGTNTATTACATATTCAAAATGATTACCGTATGTTACATCGTCGTCGTGCAACAGACGCCAGTCAATAATTTACAGGAACATCCTAGAAATTGATCTCTATTCCAGGAGAAAAATTGTGGATGCTACATAGAAGTTTAGATTTTTGAGAAGGTCTACATGTGTCCTCTGGGACTTTATCCATCCCCCATCAATCCTGAGCAGGAGAACAGAGATTCTTAGGACTCCCACCCTTCATTGCACACTAACTGCCCTACGTCACCACACACTAACACCAACTCACCGCACACTAAACAATGCACTGATGAAGGGAGGGAGCACTAGCAACTGATAACCTAGGATGCCATGAATGTGGAAGAAAAAGCCCAGGGACGGTCCTGTGATTGGAAAATATATTGGATAGAACAGAGAAAAGTATGAACACTAATGGCCTTTCATGCCTGGGGTGCAAATTACCAAAAATTTAAGTTGCTCTGAAGTCAGTTCACCAGAACCAGAACAGCATGCAGGGTGCCAACATGAACAAATTGTTTTATGAATGACTTACGCTTTACGGTACCTTCAAGAAACAAAGAGTTAGATATTCCAATGGAATGGAAACCTCAGGCCAAATTCAAACCAACCTTTGATAATTTCACCCCAAATATGAAAAGCTCCACATATAAAGACAAAAGCAACAGCTATATTTCTGCACTGTTAATTTGCACTGAAACCTCATTAGAACCCTACTGAACCGGTATCGTCCCATTTCACCCTTCCCAATTCACCCACAATGGTTAGGTCTGGGTTAGGGTTAGCAAGAGTTTATATTCGGGAGCGAATTGGGAATAAACCATTGAATCTCACCTAAGATGTACAAGTACAAAAAACTTCTCTGAACTGCAGGAAGGCGGCGGCTATCAAGACATGCAAGATATCAAAGCAAATCAACTGGCAAGCCTGTTACTGCACATTATTCGCCATACACTTCTTACAGATGTTTTGGAAACTCAAGTTATCATAAATAAATAAGAAAACATTAGTAGCACAAAAATGCAGTTGATATGCAGATAAATAGAGTTGTTCCTATGACATAACTGGCTATGTTTTGATAGCGAGGGTCATTTCCCCGACACCCCACAGTCATCATTACAATTGCTGTCAATCCACGTGATCAATGTTGCTTGAATGAGGACCATAACCCATTGCTTCAATAGGTGTCACTAGTGGTTAAAACTATAAGGGACATCCAGGTCCTGATCAACTTCCTACACAAAGGGCATCCATTGTAGGACCTGGTTACGATGTGCTGCCCTCTGTCGTAGTTATGATCCCCACTGATGCCCTTTCTCATACATTTCACTCAGTACCCGCACAGAACATAAATCAGTAAGAACGGCCGCAACAAATCAATTGAAACTCTCAAAGTTCGGTCTGTTTTTGTTCCTTAACTTAGAAACACAACGCTGAGTGAGAATGCAGGTGTACCGGTAAGTAACCAGAATAACTTATCCATTGAACATGTGCGTGGAAAACAAAATGTGAAATCTGGCTTTGTAGTTTTCACATCAATAGCTGCCTTATTTGATTACAACACTAAATGTACATAATCAGCCTAGTAATACAATTGATGATTAATTTTAACGATGGCAATAATACAGCAATATATTTATACATACAATGTACATGTACATGTACACGTTGTGCCAATTCTAGAATGATGTTTGGCACAACGGGGTGTCTATCCACTGAATATCTCAAAGTAGCCCCATGCTTGGGCCATCTGTCCATCGGATATCCCAAGCTAGATCTATTTCTGAATCTATTTCTGATTGCCTGAAAGTATACCTGTGGAACGGACTACCAGTGCTAGTTATCTGAGGTGCAACTGCTGAACGGATAGAACATTTTTTGTGATAAATCATGTAAGGAAAAACAGGCAACTATGCGTAACTTATCAACAATATCAACAGGCCACAAAATGTGGACAGTTGTGTCATGATGTAATGATCTGTAGACAGACCAGCTGGACTAGCACATAAACCAATGGTCCCACTCAAGAAGATAAAGGAATGCATCAGAATATGAGAATTAAAAAGAAAATATTAAAGAATGGAACCTCCAGACCTCAGAAATATTAACCCTTTCGTTACGTGGGACCTGGTCACCGGGCCATCCAAACCCCCACGAAATTTCCGTGGGACCCGGTCATCGGGTCCTGTATAATGGAAGGTTTAAGTTAGAACAGATTTTTGTTAAAACAGTTTACGGATAAAACAGAAAATATGGGCCTCCGTAAGCTGGTGACCATACATGCCAGTAACGAAAGGGTTAAGAACATGGCTTATTGCCATTTGTATTGTGTACGTTTATGCCCGAAAACCTAGGATCTAAGAGCTATGGGAACAGGAGAACGATAACTCTATTCATCACTATCAAGAAGCTTGTCAGTGCCAAGAGGGACACTCTTTCGTCTGTATGTAGACTATTTATCATGATCGTGATCGTGAGACCAACTCTTATTGGATAAAGCGAGAAATGTGGAGTAGAGAAATGTGGAGACCACACCGTAATTGAGAACACACAACAGTCAGAGCCGTTACTGTATCAACCTGATTTGATCCCCGCACTATGCAGACGTTCTTTTTTTCCAGAACTCCAGTTTCTTCACATCTCCTCCATTTTGTCTCTGTCAGTAGGGAATAAGCCAGATTGAAAATGTCACTGAAGCATAGCACAACTTGCAAATCACACAGCACATTGGATCAGCCTCAAGTTCTTAATTCCGAAGTTTTCCACAGCCGCTCCAAAATTTGATGTAGCATGAGGCAATTCCCAAGCATGCTTTTTGAAACCTTCGCAAGCCTTCACCTCCTCCAGGCCAAGTAGAAATGCTGAGTTAATTCACTCAATAACACACATACTAATCTAGTTCACCAATGTGTACCTTTTGTTTCCTAAACATCACAGAATACGACAAAACACTTGTCACTTTAGCTTAAAAAGTGACCGCGTACAAGTTGTCCAATTGTTTTTTAAAGCATTTGTAAATTTCTGGTCGTTTGCTCTTGAATGTCGGAGTCATTAAACCATTCTCAACGCTGAAGAGTTCATTGTGGAGATGAATATTTTTTACCTGCAAAGATAAAAAGAATGGTTATTTGTATGAAACAATGGCAACCTTACAACAAATAAGAAAAGAATAGAACACAAAGCCACACTACTCACTTGTTCAAATGACTTCAGGCCTCCCTTCTTCCCAATTGATGTCAAATCTTCCAAAATTGCTTTTTTTACCTCCTGAAAGAGGATGAAATATTGATAGGAAAATCACTTTGTTCATTTCTGAGATCAAAAGATTTCAGTCAATGCCTTGATAACCAAAATGTTCATTGGTTAAATCAACAATTTCGCAAAGGTGAATGAAAGTTAAAGTTAAAGTTTGGGTTTATAGTCTGATATCAACAACGGTAGAGGTTCTCATCCGACTTCACACTTTAACCCCAGTCTATCCTGAAACCTTTCAGTAGAACTCAGATGAGCTGCTCATTCAGCGCTACAATCTGAGCATTTCCGACCGGTACCCATTTATACACCTGGGTGGAGAGAGGCCAGTAAGGCAAAGAGACTTGCCCAAAGTCTCACGCCAGCAGCGGGATTCGAACCCGGGATCCTCTGACCGCTAGTCGGAGGCCCGAACCACTACACCACCGTGGCTCCTCATGAAACATACACCAATGTAGATACACAGACATGACAGAAGCTTGTGACCAGCAATCTACACCTACCTCATTTTCACACAGCTGCTTGTAGTTTCCGTCTAATCCCAGTGTATTTCTAACCCACTTCAATAAGTGGTCTGGGTCAGGAACTATAATACCGACAAGGAATGACTGAAAGAAGAAAGGAAGAATGAACGACATTGTCAACAGTGTCACTGATGTCCTCATAAACTGCGATAGGTTCTCCCACTGTGTAAGCAGTTCATCCCAACACTATTCCTATGTTCCCTGAAAGGCCCAGGGAAGGGGTAGGCCAACTATATTCCGTGGACGAAACAGGGAGAAAGGGTGACATTTAGATGACCCTCAGATTATCAGAATGAGGAGAGGTGCACATACACATGAATTACACAACGAACAGCCTCACAAACCTGTAAACTGTCGCCATGCACAAACACTTGGGCCACGGGCATACTCCTCACGTAGATTTGTTCAATTTTCTCCGGTGCAATGTACTCGCCCTGAGCCAACTTGAAGATGTTTTTCTTTCTGTCAATAATCTTAAGGGTGCCATTCTGAAAAGGGTACAATTGACACAGAAATAAACAAGAAGGCTCAGTAAACAGTGTTTGTCTGGCCTATACATGTTCCTTCAATGTCAGAACTGCACATCTGTAGGAAAGTAGAAAAGCGTTTAATCTCCGGCACATCTATTCTGTGTTGACACCCAGACCCAAGACCCAAAGGACCCCTGACCTTATCAACGCATATGCTGGGTACCTTAGAGTTGTATCAGAATTACTCTCCAATTACGGAATACTCACCGGTAACCAGGTGCCAATATCACCAGAGTGGAGCCAGCCATCAGCATCGAGTGCTTCAGCTGTCTTTTCAGGATCTTTCAAGTAGCCTTTGAATATACTTGGACCTTTTAAGCAAATCTGCAAAGAAACAGTATTCTGATCTGAGTCTCTATTGAGTTCTAAGAACTCTATTCCAAGTGCGTTCTCCATATACTCTACTTAATCTCTACTTAATACAGTCTACTCAAAGTGTGCTTCCATGAAGTCTACCGGTACTTAAGTGTGCTCCTTGTAGACAGACAGTCTATGAAATGTCAACTTGGCCTCTGCAATGACCTACCTCTCCCTTGTTTTTCTCGGCATAGTAGCCCATATCGGGGACATCCTTCAGCTTCACCATGGTGCATGGTAGTGGTGGGCCTACATGACCTGGGGCGTTGTGACCAATCACACACAGCGTGGACACAGCTCCTGATTCTGTTTGACCATAACCTTCAAGGACCTGATGAAAGGAGAATATTCAACTGGTAAGAGGGGAAAGACCAAATGGTGATCTTGTCAAGGAGTGGGATGGTCAGGCAGGAGTTACCTGAGTAGGGACTTGGTCACAGACAAAGAAGCTTGTGGCAGTTCAGGAAAAACTCATGAGGAATCACCTTAGAGAGATGCTGAATGGAGAACAGGACATATTGAGGTCCAGACTAAACGCCAAATCATTTACCAATTAACTAGGGAAAGAATAGATCGCGTTAAGTCTACTTACAGGACATCCAACAGCACACCTGACAAAACCGAGGACCTTGTCGGATATTGGCGCAGATCCAGTGCAGATAAACTTCAGCCGACCACCGAGAATAGACTGGACTTTTTTAAAGACAATCTTGTCCCAGATACTGTCGTTTCTCATCACTCCACTGAAGAAGAAGAAATGGAACTGAGGATTAACACATTTGAGATGTAGAATGACAACTCCAGTTTTGCAAGTTTCAATGAAACGTATTATCCTGTATGGCAGATGACTCGAAGTCACATCTTCTGAAAGCAGCAAAGTTCTGGATTTCATATCATTTGACAGCTGTACTGGGGATACATTCGCTGAAGAAAAGCTCCTGGGGTAGCGAGCATAAAGAGGTCGTAACCCTACGTCAGGCCTAAGCCAGGCGTAGTGCTGGTCGAAGATATGGCATTGACCAGCACTACGCCTGGCTTTAGGCCTGACGTAGGTTTACGACCCCTTTATGCTCGCTACCCCAGGTGTTCTTTGGGACTAACCTGTTTAATTCTGAGACCTTCCGGTTAACCGCCACACTAAAGAGGATTTTCTTGAAAAAACTAGAACTGACTTGTCCCATCACCTGAAATTGAACAGCAAATCATTCTGAGTCTCATTGTTACACAATCAGATGACACAAGTCCCTGAATCCAGCACACAACAAGAGGCTAACAAACTGCCATGTCACTCAATTTGGTTCATCAACAATCAAACATGAAGACCAATACTGACCTGATCATAGAGCCTGTTGAGTAACCGTGGGACAGTTGGAAACATGGTGGGTCGAAGTTCTCGGATGTCGTCTAGTAACCGCTTCACATCACCACTGAAGAAACCGACCTTGGCTCCATTCATGTAGCTATAGACCTGCACAAAAATAGGTACCAATTTCACTGACTGGAACGATACCATATGCATAAATGACCAGTAAATCTTGGAAGATTCTCAGAATGCCATCTCTGACTAGGCACATATACATGAACACAAGTCACTACACTTGACTAGTCTGTAGCACTTACTTGGTTGATTCTTTCATACATATGAGCCAGGGGTAGATATGATATGAGAATATCCTCTGCGTTGACATTCAGGGGTGCCTGAAATGGATAATTATTGTACAAGTGTGCACAAAATTTGACAAAGTGATTGAAGGAATGAGTTACGGGGAACGGAAACCTTAGGGAGGGGCGTGGAACTAATGGATAGATAAGACTTGTTGAACAAGGGATACTTCTTCAACACACAAAGATATGTCTTCTCATGTGGCTTGGACAAGTACACGTAGATGCAGATACATACCAGTGTAACATGACAACCTGACACACCAGCGATGATGTTTCTGTGTGTGATCATGGCACCCTTCGGACTCCCTGTAGTCCCACTCGTGTAGCATATCGTACAGAGATCATCAGGCTGGCTTGGCTGAAAGAGGGAACACGATAGTCCTTACAGAATGTCGAGTACACTAACATGACTAATGTCCACCAAACTGCTAATGTTTACAAAATGGCTGCAGATATGATTATGACTTGCAACTAGCTGTCTGCAAGTAAAGACTTGATCCTGCTCAGCAAATAAGACAATGATGGCCTAGGTGAAATCTATGCCCGGATATTACACTGGGTCTTCCTCCTGTGTTTAATGCAGAAATAAGTGCATGTTTTTTGCACACTATCATGTAGAGGCATCCAAATCGATCATTTTGAACTGATGGACATTCACACAGCCACTTTTCACATACCATTATTTCTTTTGGATTCTTTTTGCCAAGCTCTTCAAGATCAGCAAAGGAGACAATGTCAATTCCAAGACTTTCCCCTCGGCTTTGTAATTCCTCATCTGGTGTTTCTATTACTATGATGGTCTTGAGAACTGGAGTTGATTCTTTGTTGTCGAGGAGTGAGTTCACTTTGGAGACGGTGTCACATACCACAGCACTGATCTCAGCTGTAACGAAGACCTCACAGTCAACAACAACTAACTGGTAATTGCACTTGTACATGTACGTATACTCGGAAATGGTGCCTTTGGAATCAAATACAGGAGCAGGTGCCATGAAGATCGTGATACATGTACATATGATATGAGAGGAAATAGAGCCCCTGGATAAACAGATTATGTTGCACAGACTTGACATAATGTAATCATTGAAAGGGCCTATTTTGCCTATTGGTACGTTTCACAGTTTGATAGACTTGACCACCTGTTTTCACCTGAGGGGATCACAGGAACAGCACTTAAACAAAATGCTGAGAAAATATGACAGGTTTCACCATTCTCAAACAAGTGCAAATGGACATTTTTGAAATTGTAGGCCCCACATGCAAATGTGTCAAATACTTAGAATAACACATTGAATCAGTTTAGAATCACCTCTAGCACAAAATGGTAATTTTATTTATTTTAGCCAGTATAACAAGCAGACAGATCAGGTAATCTGTGTGCTCTAGGGAGATTCGTGTGAAGACAAATACGTATTTCCTGATTACAAAACAACTTGGCTATAATGTGTGAACGTTGACCTTGAATTATATTGAATTGGGTAATCAGCTTAACTTTTCACTTCAGCCCAATCAAAGATTTTTTTACAATAATGCAACTAACCCATGGAATGTAAGCTTTTCATGAACTTAAGATTTATTGCTTTTACACTCCACAGAGATCTCTTCTCAAAAGCCTAATCCTTTGAACATGGAGGAGGGCTATCCTGCCACACTGTAAACACTTTCAAACAAATTCCTTGGATAAATGAAGGCAAAAAATGAAGGTTTATTTCAAAAACTCACTTCCACAATGTCCTCTGGTGTGGCTTTCTTACCTTGGTTAATGATATATGTACAAGCGTCAGGTCCAAGCGTGTCATAAAGGGGCACAATTGCCATGGAATAGGAATAACATGCCAACTCTGTCACCACATACTGCAATGGGAAATCACGGAACCTCGTTTAACCATTTTCCCACAGCTGTTATACTTGGCAATAGAGTGTTTGCACAGTCGCCATGTTGGAGGTATAAACAAAAGAATTTGACAGTCACGGCCTATGGAGATTAACTTTGATTGTTTTGAAAGTCTGTTCTTTTGTTGTATGCCTCCAACATGGCTGCTGTGACGTCACGTGCAAACACATTATAAGAACAATACAAACAGACAGCAAATCTACTGCTTGTGATGTGACATTACATTGTATGGAGAATGGACCATTGGCACCCTTACCTCAACTCTGTTCTGTGAATATATTCCAACATATGTGCTGTGGTTTGGCACAAGGCCTTTCTCCAGGAGTCCAGCTCCGATATTTGCTGATTTAGTAAGCACCTGGAAAACAGGACGTGGAATGAACAAATAATACAAAAGTAGTATTAAACACTAAACAGAGTGGACTGTGACAGATAGGTGCTGATATAGCATGAAACCACAGAAAAGTGATGAGAGCAAGCAACCTTTGCCATTCCAACACATTCCTTCCTGGGTATAGTTTGTACATTTTCATGTTTTGAGACAATGAGAGACTTACATCATTGTATGACAACCACTTATATGGGCCTTTTCCTCCCTCTCTCCAGCCGAGACATTCACCATTATCTAAAAGAAGAAACAAGAGGATGCTAAATAAAGCCTGTTGTCTTGAATGAAATACATGTAACAGGGAATCATTGAAAACAGAGTAGGACAAGTACATGGGGTTATAGGAGTCAGTAGGACTCATTTTATTCATGGGCGGGGGGGGGGGGGGAGGGGTCAGCATGTACATGTTTG
>NMRB01000041.1:651367-701143 GCA_002633025.1 Notospermus geniculatus
TCCGTCATGACAAGCAAAGTCGTTGTGAGAGAAAACTATACCTTAAGGCAAATATCAGAGTATCAATATATTGTGAGCAAAGCAAATTGGTATAAAATTATGTTATTTCCCACCATATCGTTAAAATGACAGGAAGAGGGGAATATTTTTTGTTGTTCTCATCTCATTATGATATCGTATGAATGCACAAGCATGATACGAACGCCACTGTAAATACTGTGATGCACTGAGGTAGGCCTATACAAGTCCAATGTAAAGGCTTGAATGTTTTATTTGCCGGTGCATAATACACATGTCAACGGCATCTTTGTAACTGCCAAACCGTTAGTGTCCTTTGTTTTTGACTAAGGGGTCGTTTCCCCTCCACCGTGGTCACATCGTTTCCCCCCAAAGGAAAAACTCCTTTTCTTTATTCATTTTCGATGTAGTTGAAACGACTGAGGTTTTGGGGATAAAGCCGCCTTCATGGCAAAAAGCTCGCAAGTCATCCAACAATCGTTAGGTGGCGCTCATATTTGTAATTGCTTTACCATGCACCTTGTCTATTGAAAATGTTGCTGTTCTTCAAGCTGCGAAGTTTTCATCAAGAATAAGAATGGAACGGTGGGAACAACCTAGAACAGTGGGAACAACCTTTTAATAGACCTTCAATTCACCACATTTGTCGTATGTTTTCTTATTTCTGTGTAACAATGCTTCGAAACTGGAGGATAAATTCCAACTAATGTCCTGAGGCAATTTCATTACATTTGGGCTCCACAGTTCTCTCTGCTTGATTTGTTTGTCAAATCAACGTTATTGCAAAAGTAGTTTTGCAATCATACAATAGCTTTTTTTTCTATTTGCAACCTCTAAGCGAGGGCTGCATTGCTCTTCTCAATACAATTTGTTATTACCCTCTTTAGGATGTACATCAATCGAATACTTAGATTACATACAATGTATATATTACAATAGTTTTCCTTCATATTTTAATCAACTGTGGCTGAAAATATGACCAAAATTTTCTCTGAATGTAATTTCGTTACCATAGTATTGCCCAACCGGCCAAAGATGAATGCATGTGCCTTATCAATAGTTGCAGAACGTCGATCGATTGGTCAATCAATATCCGAAATATTTCCAGTTCTAAAACAACACGAAAACATACTGAACAAAACGATATATCTCACCTATTGAACTGATAAGTACACGTATTGTTGGTGACCAAAACGTCTTCGATTTATACATAACCTGCGATCAATCTATTCTCAAAAACAATGCTTTCTTCCTCATGTCATGTGGGGACACGGAGTAATAAACATCAACTCATGTCGAAGTTAAGACAGCTGTTACTCCTGATAACAGTCAGTTTGTTCCAACCACTCTCTGGTCGGCGCAGAAACTATTGGACAAAAGTAAACTGACGCCAGTTTTTCTTGAATTTCTCAAAAACTAAGCTAAACAGAGATATGGGAAGTAGCCATCCATGCAGAATCAAACCAGAGACCTCTACCACCATTGGCCTAGGCTCGACCACAACCGATGACTTTCGGAAAGTTTTAAAATGAAAGTCACTGGAAATATCGCCATTTACCAAATTGTCGTGACAGGTTGGAGTTTACGGTCACCTTTCGGTTATCAAGAAGCAAAGTCACTGATTTCATGTTCTGCCGTCTGTCTCAGTATCATGAAATGTACAACCTTCGTAATGACTCCGACACATGGCGGTCTTGTCTGTCAGATGAGTGACCGGCGGGGGACATGCATGGAGAAACAAGAAGCTGTAAGGTATCCGCGAGCTAAGATGTTCCAGAAGAAGGTAATTCACTTCAGAACTTGACACTACGGCGTTCCAGTTTAATTGACCTCTTATGCTTCGGAGCCAGCTGGGGGTGGGTAGGCCTACACCCATGCGTTCGTGATGCAATGGGCGAGGTCAAAATTTGGTGTGTGTTAAGGGGTTGTGACAAAAGGTGGCGAATTGGCGAGTGGCGAGTTTTTATTTTATTTTGGTCTGCAGGTTCCAGTGATCAACCTCGTCACCATGATCCATACCGCTCCATTTTGGTTCCTAACGCTACCGCTAGACTGTGCTTTCATTTGATACCAAGCACATCATTCATTCACATGACACATGACAAAGAAACGCTGGACATAAACAAGCAGAATACAGGTATGAATAAACAATCCATTTCGTGGCCCACGAAAAAAATCCAGGATACACAGCCTTTAATTTCCATGAACCCCATATGCCATTGGGGGGGGGGGGTCAATGCACTTAAATATTGACCTCCCCGGGTGAGTCTCCCGAGTATACTCAATTGCCTTCGTGAGGCATGGTGAACTGAAACGGCGTTTATTGGAAATGAATGGAAATTCTCAGAATATTCCATATGTACATGTACACAATGTATGAGCAAACGTGTATATGTTAACAAGAGGGGTTATTTCGGAATCCAGTACAAGACATCATTTTATAAAGAAGTCACAGGGTGTGTAGGATCTATTTACGTGGGTTACATGGTGTTTTATTTTCGTAAGAGCTCACAACAGGTGAACTAATAAATGCATTTCTGGATGAGTGGACTATCACATCAGTATAGGATATGAGGGGAAAGTCGTCGTGTAGTGCCATCAAAATTTCATCGGTGCACAAATTATGATATAAAATTGTCAAACGAAACTGGTCGAATTTATTTTGTCCTTATCGATGGAATCGTCTTCCCCTTGACACGCGAGCCATAGGTTATCATCAGGGACGTTTACATTCTTGAGAAAAAAATGCACGTGATCGATAATTGCCGGGCAACGAAATACCGGCAGAGGAAAGTTGTGAAGCAATGCCGTGGTTTTGTTGAACCAGTAAATCATCTGATATGTTGGTCTTGATCTGAACAGGCCTTCCGAGTCTTACTGCGATAGGATTGAGACGTATTTTTTACCCTATAAACTGTTTCCTTAAAAAGGATTCTAGGAAATAAATTTACAAAGAAAATTGCGGCCTTTTATCCCAGTATTATCTATTGGTTTCCAAGTCATTACAAATTCACTCCCAGTGATTGTGCATTACTTCATTTCAAGGCTCCACAGATAGTTCCAGGCATGCACGAGCGTTTCAGGTAAAGTTTACGACATTGTGATACAGGACTATAATGATAAATCTCTCTCTTGGCTGGGGATGAGCCGGCTCCCGAATGAAGTAACCTCGACCAGCCGACTACCTCATACCAAAAATACATTACCTACTTTTGATATAAGGCAGTCGTAGCTTGCGTAGCTCAGTCCGAGCTGAGTCCAGCTAGGTTATGTGGATATACCGGACTACGTCAGTCGGTGATGTATGTGATCCCAGGCCAAAACCCATTCACAACAATCTAGTCCCAATGTACAGTTGCTCCGCAATGTAGTGCTAGCACGTTGTGCGACGACCATGTAGAATTAAGGGAATCAACAGATCTGGCGAATTGAGCGGAACATGTATAAAACTGAATGAAATTTGATAATAAATGGAAATTAATTCAGTAATATATTTTTTCAAGTGTTCTATCCCCTATATGCTACACAGGTTATAAAGGACAAGCTACAACAGCGTCGCGAACGAGCCGAACAATTCCTGCAGACCATTTTTGTTGTCCTATTTGGATTACCGACTGTAAAAGGTGTTTTCGTGATTTTTTATGTTCTGTGGGACACATGAACAATATTACTTAATTACTTTCTGACGTCATGATCGCTCTGCCCTCGGATGAATTCAATGAATAAGTAATTCGGCACACCTAAATAAACTTGTACAGGGTGTCCCAGGAAAAAACACAACGGTTAGGAAAGTGGGGTGATTGTGGGGAAACCGAATATCACAGCCATATAAAATTGGTTTTGCGAGATGCGCCAGAGCATAAGTTCATTTTCATACCAATTTCATGTTGGTACAGTTCAGGATGGCTGCACAATCATTGTTTGACTGAGGTGAGGTAAAATGACAATTGCCGCATGTTTCAATCCATGAATAATTAACAACACAGCATCTTGATTTCAGACGTGTTTAATAACAAAAACATAAGAATAGCATACATGTATGGTTATAGAAGCACAGATACTTTCTCTTAAAAAGCATTTCTGACTGCCGCATATTCAGTCACCACAAATGACCTCTGCTGATGTGTAAAACTACACCATGTTGTGAAATGACCAGTGAGAGCCCAATGGCAAGTGTTGTATGCCTGTGCTTATGTAATCAGTCAAAAAAAGCCAATTCTGCACAGGAGCATGCAACGACATTCACGAACAGAAAAAATGCGACAATTGTCATTTTACCCTACTTCAGTTAAATAATCCGGAACTGGAGTAACTTGCATTTGGTATGAACTGATAGTTCATGCTATGGTGCATATATAAAACTAAATTTTTATGGGTATGATATTTGGTTTCCCCACAATCACGATTTTTGTAACTGTTGCGTTTTTTCTGGGACACCCTGTAGTGTATATGAATACCGCCGTGGGCGCAGCAATATTGCTTGTATGGATGACGTCACTGCTAGCAAACATCCATGTGCGCGATAACCGGTAGCTGAGATTCTCTAGATTCCTCAGCCGAGTTTCTTCAGTTACTAGGGCTGGGCAATGGGTAACAGGCAGTGTGCAGGTGAGCAAGCGCTTTGTGCTCGTGTTTGTCGTTTGAAAATCGGTTGGAAAATGAGTTTTTTTATGGAGTAGCAGGCGAAGTCTTGTTGGAAAACGGCTCCATGACCTCCAGAAATGAAGTGGCGAGTAATTTGTTGTAGTTTACCATTTGCAAAAATACGATTTGTACCAAAGGAAATTAGAGATTGTGGGCTTTCCAACTGTCTCTGCCACTTCCGAGCAAATTATGGATAAAAAGCATACGCAGTCAGAACATAAGAGGACCTGATAATTTTTATTGTCGTACGCTACAAAAACAGCCAGAGTCGGACACCCGAAATGACGAATGAAGCAGTCGATAACGAGCGAGCCGGGAAAGCTAGGTGCCGTCGATATCAGCTGAATGCACCAAGATTCTCATATCCCTTCGTCGTTAATGGTCCCAATCAGACTAAATATGTATCAAATAATCAAAGTATGTGAAATATTAGCAATTTTAATGGCAGAACGCTCTACACACAGCCGAGTTGAAGATTTGAAATGACGTGTAAGAAGCCGACATTACTGATGCTCGGTTTTATGTTTTCCACTTTTTCCTATCTATCGTTATATTTTGAACCCTCTCGTGTTGTTTTGATGCAAAATGATATTATTTATTGATGATACTATAAACCTACCACTCAGGTATGACGTATTAGAAGGATTGTGTAAGATCATCATGACTTTATGCGATGGTCATAGGCATATTTCAGCTCAATTCCTTTGTGCAACCACTGCCATCTTCCCATGTAATTGATTCATTCAAAGTTGTATACGCCTATCTCTCTAGTCTCTCTTTAATTGGCAATCTTATCCCATCCAACCACGCACGTTTAGTGAACAAGAACAGGACATCTGAGCGATGTCAAATGGTTTCCGATCCTTACGACAGTGCCCATTCCACTACTACCCAATTTCCAGTTAAAGTTATGGGAAGTTTACTACTCTAGAGCTGGTTAACTGTGACCTTGATCTCTGACCTTGAGAAGTGTTGCGTAACTGGAACAGGCATCCTTGATTAAACCTAATAGCAGATGGTTTAAATGCAAGTTTCTAATCAGTTTCCTCCTGAAATTCTGGGCAGATTTGCATTTTATAACTTTCTGACCGTTGACCTTGAACTCTGACCTTAACGGTTATTGCGTAACCTGAAAGGTCATCTGTGATAATCTGATGTTGTCTATGACGGGTGACTCTGACCTTGAGAGGTATTGCACATCTGGTACGGGCTTCCTTTCTAAAGACTTTTAAAAACTTTTTACTAACGAACATTTATCGGAGTGATATTATCCATAAATGCCAATCAAAGAAGTTATCCTTTATTAAACTTATAGGAGATGGTTAATGCAGGCTTCTAATTACATGTAGTTTTCTCCTGAAATTCGAGCAGATTTGCATTTTAGGACTGTTTGACCTTGACCTTAACCTCTGGCCTTCAAGGTCACTGGGTAATCTGAAATGCATTCTTTGATAACCTATGTGTAGGGGAAATTTTAAAGATTACCTGAAAGGCATTTCATGATTTTTTCCCTGGAAAGTGGTTCGAGTAAAAAAACAATTCAGTGAAAGTTGCATGAAGATTGAACCATTAATTACAGTGTTATACCAAATTTATGATTTGTTTCCACATGACAACCAAACAACTTGGTATCCATGGCTGTCCAGGCGGTGGGTTCATGAGGTCAATTGTGCTGTCCAAAAATCCAAATACTGCCCTCAGAATCGATATTAAGGAAATAACTGCAGTACGACTGACTGAACAAGAAAAATACATCAAAACTACACCTAACTGACCAAGTTAAATGAGTTATTTTAATGTTTCTTTATATCTTTAAAAAAATCTAGTGACATCAAATGTGCTGTTCTCCGCTGCCTGACATGGTTGCCAGGGTGTGTAGTCATCCTTTTTAAATTCCCGTAACTTGGAAATGGGTGATCCGATTTTCATGCGGTTTTCAGTTTCATGCTGCCTGATTAATGCTCTACAGTATTACGCAGAAAACCAGAAGTCGGTAAAACCCTTTCAGGTAACCTTTAAGGCTTCTTCCATCACCAGGTTCTGACTTATCTCATGTTATCAAATTTGCATATCAAATCACGCCATGATATCAACATAATACCATGCGACTGAGCAGGTGCAAACTGAAAATTTCAGTTACAATAACATCCTCGTATGAGCTATGATGGTGCGATACCAGTTTCAGGTCGTTTACTGTGCCAAATCTCCCAATATGTCAAATGTCAAATATCAAATTTGATATATCAATGTCATTATGATGCTGACCCTGGAGAATACAATTGTTGATGCCAGTATCTTGCCAAGGGCCATAAACATGGGGAGCGAACTTGTTACTAGTAATCTACATGGCCTTGGAGCAAGTTATTCAAGAAACAAAAGTGTAACAGACGAAATCTTTGATATATCAATTTCACCATGAACCAGGTATCAGAGACCTGAAATTTTCATTCCACCCTTGTAGCTCACGTCATGTTAGCTAAGGGTATGTCACAATTTCAGGTGTTGCAGGAACAAAGTTACAGGGTGTGACAGACCGAACAGACAGGCACCATGACCAAACACAATATGGTTACCGATCTTGAAGATCGGAAAACAATAAAAATTGACATCACCCACAGCCATTCCTCTAACACAGCGATACCCCTACATTGTCCTACATCAAACTTGAGCCTAAAATATCAGCTTGGCGCCAGGGCCATGGGCCTCTTGTTTATAGCTCATGTGGCACATCCACGGGAGTGATAGCTCCCGCAGGAAAATCTCCTGACTGACACTGAGTGGGCTGTAGGACTAGTGTGTAAGCAGAGTATCCTTGGACCTTCAGTCTTCCAGTTTCTCATTAAATTTACGCAAGTAAAGTTCGGCATCGGCGCCTGTTGCTTACTGTCCAGTCCATAGGTGGTATATTCTAGTTTTACACAAGTCCGTTGGCTTTTTCCAGTTTCCTCGCACAATTATGCAAAATATCACCGCTCAGCTAGGTCTGCTGGTATTTGCCAGCTCTACTGGCTCATACAGACTGACGCAGAATTTATATATTTTATCTAATAATTTACGCTCTGTCATTGCTAACCTCCTTTTTATTGTCTACCTAATAGGTAAACAAAGTTTACAAATACAAATTAAGTCATCGCATGTCGTTCATTCCACCAATCAGATCAACGGAAAGATCTGTTTCTGCTTCATTTTTCGAGATCCAACCATTTGTTAGGATAAAATACGTAGAACACCCAGTGCCTTGGACGAGAGTTCTTGTGTACTCCCCGCGGCGAAATAACCTTTATCAGGTATTATATAACTTTTCCTACTTTTACACACCTAGAGAATTCGCGGTCTTTGTCACCCAGCGTCTTGATTTCTACTTGAGGACTCTCGTCCGGATGACACGTAGAAAAGCTGTCATCAAGGAAATATGGGTGCACCAGTTATCACGTGGGAAGCTGATAGGAAAGATCCCTGTTCCGCCTGAAGAGAAATGCAGAATGGTTCACCTTACTGGTCACGTCGCCCACTTTGTTTATACGCTGGATATGTTAACGTTTGTTTTCTATTGTTTCGTGTCCGCCCGATCGGCAATGTCCTTGGCCTTTTACGACCTACACCAGAAGTATCAGAATGGTAAAATGGCGTATGCTTTTTTGCACAATAAAACTCTACAATTTCAACTGCCAATCAAGATTGTATCAATCAACCCGGGTCGGCCCTGGTTCAGTTTGTTCCATAGGACGAAATACCCCGTTCTCACCTTCATCACCCATCGCTTGCATGTTGTCCTAGTTCTTCGCAACCAAGACGCACGCCCTGCAATACAGTCATACGAAGTTCTTTTGCCAAAGACCTTGATCAGACACTTCTTCAATACTAACTATGCGTTAGGTGTGTTCGTTATCGGTTTTTATAGGCACAAGTGGGAAAGAATATGTGCTGGATTTTCCGGCTTTGAAATGCATGACATTTGTTCATTGAGTTTGAATGAAAACTATGACGTCATCAGTCAGCTACGGCTGGAAATGCATGGAACAAGTGACGATGATACTAGAGACGACCCAAGATATGCCCATTTCGACCAAAACAGGAACATTCGCTGGATACATATACATCGGAAATACAAGACATATGACGTAGTAAATATATTTTCGCCCATTAATTAGACCAGTCTCGATTTTTCTTTCAAATTAAGGCAACCCGATCGATATGAAAAGATAAGTAGTATGTAAACATTGAAACGTTTCAAAAGAAACGAGCCAAATGAAACAACCCAAAATCTTTAAAAAGTACGAAAAATATCAAAAATATGTAAAATCTATATTATGTTACGAATAGTAGAATGTAGATTTCCCGACGCCTTCATAATTTGTATTCATCATTTTAGCTTTTTCAACGATTTTTGAGCTAGATTTACAGTGCAGCAGCGATCCAGCAAGCGATAACACGTTTTCGTCTTGCCAACCGTACGCCTGCTGATTGGCTGGAATGCTCATGGCTATTCACAACTCACACATCGTCTCGCAAACTTTCCCCACTATCAAAAACGATCTATTTCAAAGAGGTTTTGAGGTCTCCCGTAGATAACTCAGAGAAAATAACAATGGCAAGTGACATGCAGAGAAGCTATATTATGATAAAAGGTATTTAATAATCGCACAGAGAATTTCTGAAGCGACAACTTCCATATCTGAGATCGGAGACCTTGAACGAACCAATCGGAAGCCAATCTGAAGAGGTCGCCACCATCGTTCCTTGGCTAAGACCTCTGAAAAGGGCTGGAACCCAGCACAAGATTCTTGTGCTCATCGATTTTGCAAATTATTTGATAAAATAATCACACCGAAAATTAGAATTTGTTCCAGTATTTGTAAAATTACTACTATTTTAACATTCCGTTGGGTATTCGATGTTTTATTGTGGAAAAAAGAACGAACTCTTTCGAATCCTTACGCAATTCGCTGTGCAACAGTCAGAAATTCATCCGCCACCAACAATGCATTTGCACTGTGGAAAAGTAGTACCGGTCTGGCCCTTTCCAGAGTTTAATGTGGCATTGAACTCTGGGTACGAGATTGATCGGAAGCATGGTCATGACTTTAATAATGCCGTTCTTATTTAGCGGATTTTCCGTTACTGCTCAATGCGTTTTATATGGGCGGTTATTCCCGCAAATAATAGACGTTGCAAAACACGAAGGTTATAAGCCAAAACAAGGAGGTTATATAGCTATAGCGAAACACGAAGGTTATATGGCAAAACACTAATATAAGCCAAAACAAGGAGGTTATATAGCAAAACACGAAGGTTATATGGCAAAACACGAAGCTAAGAAAGCAAAACAAGATGCTTGTAGCATACAATGTGCGTTTAATGGAGGTTATATCATGCATCTGTGTGACAAAACAAGGAGGTTTGCAAAACACGGAGATTAGAAAGCAAAACTTGCCAGGTTGTAAGTCATCTAAGTCGTTGGGTGGCGCTTTTAATGAAGGTTGCAGAACAAGGAGGTTAGAAAGCAAAACAAAGAGGTTTGTAAAACACGGAGGTTGTATCATGTGTGACAAAACACGGAGGTTTACAAAGCAGGAGGTTAGAAAGCAAAACAAGGAGGTTGTAAGTCATCTAACAGTCGCTGGGTGGCGCTTTTAAGCAAAGACCCAAGACCTAAGACCAGCTGTAACAACATACCCAGACAGCAGAGCTACGTTGGCACAACGTCGGCAGAGGTTGGCAAAGGTTGACGAACGTCGGACGTTGGTAGTTGGTCATTTTCCGACGTTGATCTGACGTTGAGAATAGGTAATTCACGACGATTTGGGCAAGAGTCGGCCCAGAGTTGTTCATCTACGTTGCCCCAACGTTGATATTTGGGTGGTGCTAAGTCGTTGATATTTGGTCATATGCCGACGTTGGTGTGAGGTTGGTAGTTGGGAGTTTACGACGATTTGTGCAGGAGTCGGCCACGGGTTGTTCATCGTCGTTGGCCCGACGTTGCTATTAGGAGGGTGCTCTGTAGTTGATAATTGGTCATATGCTGACGTTGGGAGTTGGTAGTTTACGACGATTTGCGCAGCGGTTGGCCATGGGTTGTTCATCAACGTTGGCCCGACGTTGCTATTTGGGCGGAATCGGTTAATGTCGTCCTGGGTATAACAGAAATATACCCAGGTTCAATGTCGTCCCACAGACCTATACCCTGGGTATATTTCAATCTACAAAAGTCTACCGAGGATAGGATACAGCACCTGAAAACGAGATTGTTCTTGCAAATGCCACATATATGTAACCATGCACAAGCATGACAAGTCGAAAAACATCGCTCTAGCGCCAGAGACGACGGGCACCATTTTAATATATCGTACTGGCAGTCATCAAAGAATTTTTCGTGCCGTTTATCGTCACTCAAATCCGCAATAGCACTCGCAGCACGGCTGATGTAATGCGGACGTTGATGAATCCATGACACCGAACAAATATATGACGCAGATCGGCTCTGTTCGTTTGCTCATTTCTATGAAATTGCGAGCGTAACTTGCGGTAAGATTGGACCATTGTGTTAAGACAAATGTTAACAGTGGACCCATGCTATCAATGAGCACAAAAACTGACGATATTGACTGGTATTTTGACGATGTTGATTGCAAAACTGCCGTCTCAGTTGAATCGAGAAACAAAATGGAGGCCATCCATTCCTAACTCATACCTAGGCTCAAAGACGGTACTGTGTATACTTTTGTAGATCGAACTATACCCAGGGTATAGTTTTGTAGGACAACATTGAACCTGGGTATACATGTATTTCTGTTATACCCAAGACGACATTAACCGATTCGGCGTTGCTGGTATTCTCACTTTTTATAGTGATCGGTAGACGTTAAAGCGCTATGGCCGTGTTCAGCCGGAGTGGGTTCGATCCAGATCCGGAGGCCAGCTCACTTGCTTTTTACCGAGAAAATCACATGCGACCTGGACTATCCTTCCTGTTACATCAACGTCGTTTGTATTTCGTTTCTTTTGACGGCTACCCACCCATCCGGGTCCGTTTTTCCTAAAAGAAACAGGATACTGGTCTACTTTATCGGTGAAAATACATTTACTACATCATACCTTTTATGTTTCGGACGTATCGTGCGGAAGTTCCTCTTTTGATCAAAAGTTGCCTGCTCCAAAACCGTGAGTCTACTGTCGTCGTCACTCACGCCATGCATTTCCAGCCGTAGTGGACTGATTACGTCATAATTTTCATTCAAACTCGATGTACAAATCTCGTGCATTTTAAAGCCCATGTAGCCCCAGTATTTTGTTTTCCACGTGCTCGAAAATCGTACAAAGAACACCCCCAGTGCTTGGTTACTGATGATATAGTGTACGGATGTCATCGGCATAGGCACCTCTTGTTGCCGTATTGTTGGACGCGTGTGTAAGTTTTGAACAAGAAGAAGAACCTGCAAGCGATATTTGACCTCGTTTGTAAAGATGAGAACGGGATATTTCGTCACATGGAACAAACACAACAAGGGTCGACCAGGGTTATCCCGCAGAATTTTCATCGGCAGTTGAAACTGAAGAGTTGAATTGTGGAAGAAAGCATACGCCATTTTTCCATTCTCAAGCTTCCGGTGTAGGTCGTAAAAGGACAAGGACATTGCTGATCGTGCTGACACGAAACAATAGAAAACAAATCTTAACATATCCAGAGTGTGAATTAGGAGGCGGACATGTCCACTAAAATCAACTTCATTGCATTTTTCTTTCGGTGGAGCAGGGAGATTTACAGCCAATTTCCCGCGTGACAACTGGTACACCCATATTTCCTCAATGACAGATTTTCGTCGCGTCTTCCTGACACTAATATTCAGGAGATAATCAAGAATGCTCCTGGAATAGTACTCGGTACCTCTACGGTAATAGGAAAAATTATATAATACCCGATAAACATTTTTTTGACGCGGAGTGTACACTAGGATCCTAATCCAAGGCACTGGCTGCTCGTTGTAACATACCGTTACAAATGGCTGTATCAGGTGAAATAAAACGAAGAGATCTGTTTCCGTTGATCTGATTGATGGAATGAACGACATTCGATGACGTAATCTGTACTTGTAAATTTTATCTACCTATGATGAATAGGAGGTCAAAAATGTCGAACTTAAAATGCTCATTCGGGAGCCCATTCACTCCCGCTGAGATGTAGATGTATTGAATTGGTCGTGCCAGCAAAGTGGTCTGAATAAAAATGTACATGACCGATCGCAGCCGTCTTGGACGTATTAGTGTTAATTACGTGTATGGAATAATAAACTCTCAAAAATGCATTTAAACGACTGCCATAGCTTCACTTTCTTGAATACCTTTAGCACGCTGTGATCCGCAGACTTAGGGCTGTCTACGGAACTAATTCACTAAGTTACGGAAATTTGTAATTTGAAATGGTTGGCGCGAAAATTTCTGTGTGTCACTTTTTACTGACGCGCACAGTTCCCCTAGCATAATTTATGTGTCGTAGTAATTTATGCCGATGTGAGGTCGCACCTGCGATGCCTGCGCCACGACGCAACAGTCGGCATCAAGTGAAGAAATCATAGTCAGGTCGCAAAATTAAGAATGTGTGCGCTCATGGTGGAAACGGCGGCGTGTGGACACGGCGGAATCGTAACCGTGTCCATGTCTCCTGTGACTAGTGCATCGTAAAGCGTGAGACACAACTGCAGTCATGTCACACAAAATCGGCGACTGAAACCTATTATATAGCGGTATGTCATATATCCTAATTAGATACACATATGATAAAAAGCTGGAGGTGATCAAGTCATTAGTTCATGAGTTATTGCGCTTTTTGTGTTTCTGGTTTTGGTCATCTGGGGTCGAATAGGACCGAAACTTGGTGTCTTAGGTCTCTGACCTGGGGGTGTATAATGTACCAAGTTTCAGATCACTAGCCAAGTGGTTACGAAACGTGCCCTCCTAACGGACCACAGGGACTTGACGCGTACGGGGTATGATGTTGTCAGCCCCCACGAACAATGCCCCGGCCCGAGAAAAAATATAAAGAGAGAAAAAAGAAAAGGGATCTAACTTCATGGCTGGGCTGCTTATGACTTTTTCACTTCAAATCTCGCTCACAGCAAAACTATTGGGTCGATTTCCATCAGAGTACTCTTAATCGAATCCTACGACAATTCTCTTTCAGATGGAACATCAATTTTTATCCCAAAAAGGTTCTAACCACACAAAAAATCGAAGGGTTTGATGAAAAGTACCCCCAAATATCGCAATTACAAGGCAAACTGCACGCCGTTTTTGGCTGCCTGCCAGAAAGTAAGTGGCGACTTCTCGGCAACCAGACGGCCGATCGGCACATTCTATATACCAATGGATAGCTAGTAACATGCACTAAACCACTGACCTGCTGTCAAAAAAATTAATCCAAATATTCGGACTTTATTTGAGGTATTTGTCCAACTTTCTCACAAGATTGGCAAGATATTTTCCTAGAACCGCCATATTGACGGGGACGCCGGACTGAATATTCCCTCGTCGCTGATTGGTCGAAATAAATTCCTTTTAAATTGGACTGCAACAGGATTTTATTTCGACCAATCAGTGATGAGGAAAGTATTCAGTGCGACTTCCTTGTCAGCATGGCGGTCATGTATGAAAATCTTGCCAATCTTTTTGGGATAAAAATTGATGTTCCATCTGAAAGAGAATTGTCTTAGGATTCGATTAAGAGTACTCTGATGGAAACCGACCCAATAGTTTTGCTGTGAGCGAGATTTGAAGTGAAAAAGTCATAAGCAGCCCAGCCATGAAGTTAGATCCCTTTTCTTTTTTCTCTCTTTATATTTTTTCTCGGGCCGGGGCATTGTTCGTGGGGGCTGACAACATCATACCCCGTACGCGTCAAGTCCCTGTGTAACGGACAGCGCATGACGGGTAGGCTAAAAAGTCAGTCATCGCCTGTTCCGTGTCGTCGCAAGGTCGACCCGACATCAGCATCATGCGTCTGATCCACGACAAATCAGTTGCAGATATGGCGTGACATGACAGTTGGCTGCGTCTCGCCGGCGACGGTCGGCAACAGTTGCCGATAAAAAAAAGGTAATAAGTCGCAAGAGTTGAACTTGTTCAACCTCTGTACCAGGGTGGTTCATGAACACATTAACAGTCGACGTGACTCGAGGTACGATTCCCTGCACGCAGATGCCGCCTATTCTGCGATAAGCGCACTCATTTCACTTGTGTGACCTGACCATAATTTCTTCACTTGATGCCGACTGTTCATCGTGGTGCAGACAACTGGTGCAACCTGACATCAGCATCAGCATCGGCCATGCAACGGCACAGAACGGGCGGCGACTGACCTTTCGGATCATTTTGCGTCTCAGGCACGATGGCGTTTGTTTGTAGGATATTTATTAATTACTAAATAAAAGATACAAGGAATAGGTAATCAGGGCCTAGGCACTAGCATTATCAGGCCCTGATTTACAAAATTAATTACAAAAAGTGATTAGATGGCAACTTAATATACACAAACAAAATTAATTACAAATGGTAATATAATGGCAACTTAATATACAGATAATGACAAATAAAATACAACTTATAGAGAACGAGAAAGAAAAGAAAGATAAATCAAACTAGACCAAGGAGTAGCATGGCAAGGCGTGTGAGGCAAGGAGGTCCGATAGCCACATGAAAAGTAGTTGTATGGAGGGCAAGAAATGAGAAAGAGAACACGATGTAAACTGCACAAATCGGAATAAGATGACGAAAGAGAGTAAGCGAAAGAGAGAGAGAGAGAGAAAAAAGGTAACATTGACTATAGATTCAAAATCGAAAGTCCTTGCTGTATGAGGATGGCGGTACACTCCAACAATGCCTTATTCACAGGCTGGGGAAGAAAATCAGCTCCAAATAATAATACATTGGTTTTGTCTCTAGTGCTGAGATTGTTAAGGGTTCGAATGTCGAGGGAAGGGATATAATTTAGATTGTCATAGAATAGCGCGAATATTATTCAAAAGAGGGCAATGAAAAAGGACATGAGCAGTCGTCTGGTGTCGGGCTCCACAAGAACAAGAAGGGTTCAAAACAGTCGTGAAGTTATGCAAATAAAAATGACTCCTATAGATTAGATCACACCTGCAGCGGTTGAGACAAACTTCATATTCACGGGACAAACTAAGTTTGGAGGTGGCAGAAAAATTCTTCGGACCGTTCAGAAAAAGTCTTAAATTATATTTAAAGGAGTTACGAGAAATTTTCTCGCGAATATTATTGGGAATGGTATCCCAGAGTTTGATACAACTGGGTATAGTAGAGCGAAGAAGGTAACGGGGCATAATCGGAAGGCGGTAGGGGTTATGACGACGTAATCTTCTATCCGGTATTGGGTTGCTGAATGAGTGAAAAAGATTTTGAATCAATCGAGGGGCCAGGCCCGTTTCGTTTTCATACATTAAAGTCAACTTTTTTTCTTTGCGGCGATCTGCTAAATTCATCCATCCTAGACATTTGAGAACTTTAGATGTATTGGTGCCATGAATACAACCACTAACAATCAAGGCACCCCTGTAGTGGATTCGATCAAGTTTTGCTAACAACTCCTCACTAGCTGCATCGAAAAGAATACAGCCATATTCCAAATGGGGTAAAATAAATGAAAAATAAATCTGTTGTAGATGCTTCGATTTAACAGACCGAGTTAGAAGAGATAATGGATTAAGTTTGTTATTACATTTTACGATAATGTTTTCAATGTGTGGTCGAAAATCGAATGTTGAGTTCAATACAAAGCCTAGATGTTTATGCGTGTCACGTCGTGGTATCAATTCACCATTCATAGACAAATCGGGATAGAGTCTAGGTTCAAGCATAGGAGAATGAAAAATTAATTCATTACTTTTTGTAGCTTTGAAATTTAATCTCCATAACGTTGACCAATGGGTCAGTCGTTCAATGTCACTTTGTAATAACAAGTGGGAATGCATCATATCACTATTGCGACTAACAGGCAGAAATAAGGAAGAATCATCAGCGTATAAATATAACTTACAATGTCTAACAGTATCTTTGATATCATTTATACAATGTATATATTAAGAACAGAAGGGGTCCAAGGATTGAACCTTGAGGAACACCGCAATTGATACTACCTGCAGGGGACCAATCAGAAAAAGTCTGGTTGACTTTGACACGCAACTTCCTATTTTCTAAATATGACTTAAATAACATAATGACATTAGGGCCAAAGCCGTATGCCTTCAATTTATGAAGCAAGAGGAAATGAGGAATAGCATCGAATGCACCTTCTATATCTAAAAATACTGCCCGGGTATCCATTCCAGCTTGACGATTCAGTAAGATATTATGAGTGATGTCTATAAGTTGCTTTTGGGTATCGTGACCTTTTATGAACCCCGACTGAAATTCATAGAAGAGATCATTGGAAGACATATGGTCATAAATATGAATGAATATAACGCGTTCAAAGATCTTAGATAAGGCATTTAACAATGTCACAGGTCGATAATTAGAAGGAGAATTTCTCTGTCCCTTGTTCTTGAAGATTGGAACAATAGTTCCTGATTTCCAACAATTGGGAAATACTTTCTTATTAAGCAGACGATTAAATAAATTAGTTAAAGGACTAGCCAATGAATGTGCAGCCAAATGTAACATCCTATTGCTTATTCCATCATCACCCCCACCTTTAGAGATATCAAGGTCCTTCAAACATCTAAGCACAGTGGCTTGATCTATGGAAATAACATCCAATTTGGCATTAGTTATTTCATGGAAGACTGGTACCACCCCCTCATCATAATTGTGTCGAAATCGATTAAGAAATTGTTGTAAGAACATATCTGCCTTAGCTCGATCAGAAGTGGCAAGTAAGCCTGCACGCTCTAATGTCGGTACGTTCGAAGAAAATTTAGAACCCAATAATTTTTTAATAAGTTCCCAGTAGTTCTTAGTACTTGAGGAGCTGACATTCAATGATTCACATAGGTTAGAAAAATACTGTTGTTTAGCGGTGCTTACTAAATTCCTAACTAACATCACCTGATTTTTAAAAAGTTGTAAGTTATCAGGAGATCGATTTCTAGCTAATATTTTATAATATTTCTTCCTTTTATTAATCGCAGATTTGATATTATTATTAAACCAGGGCATATCTTTGGGCTTAATATCCTTGGTAAAATGAGGAATGTGATTTTTAAAAATTGTAAAAAGATTTTGGCAAAACAGTTCTGTCGCTAAGTTCAAATCCTCAAGATTTAAAATATCATGCCAAGCAAAGTCATCAATAGAATGGTTAAGTAGCGTGTGGTCAACCTGATCATATTTCCAGACTACTTTTTTAACAGAACATTCAGAGATAGCAGGAGAAAAATTGAGTGTTGCCTCAATCGTACCATGGTCGGAGCCAGATATTGGGGCAGTAACTTGGAAGTCAGACACAAACCCAGGATTATTAGTAAACATAAAATCAAGACAGGATTCACTAGCAACTGTTATCCGTGTCGGTTCATGAGAAAATTGAGTCAACGAGTGTTTTACACTCATATCATACAAATCTTGTCCAACTGTTGTATTGATATCTCCGGTCCACCACATCCTACTTCTAGCATTGAAATCCCCTCCAAATAAAATATTGTCACTAGATACATCAAGCAAATTGTTAAAAATAGTACCCAAGTATGTAAGATAATCATTACGCTCAGCTGCCGTTTGAGATGGTGATCTATAACAAGATCCAAAAAATAACTTGCGGTGGTTGATCCCCAGTTCAAACCACATACACTCAATGTTGTTCCTTTCAAAATCATGTCTACGTTTGACTGTAATGCTTTCATGTACATAGACTATCATACCCCTACCAGCGGAATAATAAAATGTAGAGTTTAAAGAATGATAACCATCGATATTATACTTTCCCAAATCAAGATTAACACCTGTCTCACTGATAGCTGCAATAAGAACCTTGCCGGAAATCAATCGAATACATAGATCGTCAAATCGTCTTCCATCATCAGCGCCAAGACTATTAATGTTGGAGAATAGAATGTTGGTACCAACGTGAGGTCCTGGGTTAGTCTCTATATCATTGGATAACCTTAGTATAAGGAAAACCACTTTAGAATCTAAAGTATAGCACAACAGAGCAGAAAATCCAGGGACGAAAAGTAACAGACCAAATGAGATGCTCGTCAGCCAAACTATAGTACGAACGGAGAACAATCGCTTGGATTCATTGATTGTAAGGTAAAGTACTGTTAAAACCGGAGCAAAAAGAGTTAGTCTTAAGATGGCTATGAATACCAACAGACCAAGTTGGAAACCGAGACAATATAAGTGACGATAAAAGACCAAAACAACTAATGAGAGAAACAGAATACACAATGAGTATAGATAGAGCATCACAATGTTGGAGGGACCTACATTACCGGTAGATATAACAGGGTTTGCATCAGAAAGAGTAGTTATGCAAAGATTGTAAAATAAGCCTATTCTGGCCCTCCACACATTCACTTCAACCGGCATCAAAGATACACAGACCACCCATGCCCACACACAATGCCATAAGCCACTTAAAGAGAAAGACTGATGAAAAATTTAAATGACGAATAATAATGGATGGAAAATAATAATTAATATATATGTAGTCAAGTGAACATATAATATAGTGAGGTACTTCAGGCACGCAGNTTTATGTAAATGCCCGGCCGTACCGTTTTCAACGATTTCCGATTGCCATACAGCGTGGATCTGGCTGAATAATTAGTGAATTTCACTATTAGTTGTTTATTGTCTTTGCCCGCCGGATGGGCCCTGTCTATATCACTCAAAGACATAGGGACACCCATTTCGGTAGCAAGGTTTACAACCAAAATAGCTTGTCCAATAAAAATTGGTTTATTCAAATTAATTTTTGTTTTAACTCGATTTACTAACACAAGATTCTCACTGAAAATTTTGTGATATCGATAATTATTTGAATTAACTAATTTTCTCATTTGTTTTACATCTGTGACCAAAGATATATCTTCTCTTAATCTAACATTCTCCATTGTTTTGCCAAATACACTATTATTCATGAGTTTAAAAAAATCTTTTTCAAACTCATTTTTAGCTTGAGATCTTAAACTTGTGTTTAAGTCAATATATTGTTTTAGCCAATTACTTTCCTCATATGAAATCCCTCTATGAATCTTGGTTAATTTTAATCCAAGAGAAAGATAGAATTTCAAAATTTCATGATGGAGAATATATTTTTCTTTATTTTGCAGATTTGGAATTAATTTTCCATTCAAATGTTCTGCTGCTAGAGGATAATCATTGTGAAGATCTTATAAATGTTTTGGGTACTCAAGATTTACTTCAAGTGTACATGGAACATTTTCCCAATTTAAACATTCTTTTTCATTCATCCATTTAAAATATCTATATGGGAGTTTTTCACTCATTGCATGGCCATATAGATTATTTGCATCAAGATATGTGATATATGAATTTGGTTCATTTTTATCATATTCAGGTAAATAAGGGTTATTTGCTTTTGCATATCTATGAGTTGCTGTACAAATTCCTCCTCTTATCCCGTTTTCAAAAAACATATACATATCAGAATCAGTTAAAAGTTCTATTTCAACTTTTGTCATTTTTAACATCGCCTGCCAAGAAAGTCCTGGAGATGTATAAAAGTAGGCAGGATCTAAAGAATAATTTTTCATACAAGTATTTCTAAAATTCTCTAATATATCTGCCAAAAGAAGAACATCTGTTTCTAGATAAAGTTGGTGATAATCTCTGAATGTTTTACATTCAAATTTTTCCCAAACTTTTCTAGCATGTAAATAGTCTTCTTTTCTGATATCTATGTTATTGAACTCAGAATAGAAATCTTTTTTACTTGGGAGTTTTGTATATGAAAATTTTTCAAATGAATCAATCCACTCATATGGATAAAATCCTTTTTGATTTACTAAATCAAATTTATCTTTAAAATAATTTTTCAGATTTTTCTTTTCAGTATCAGGCAAATTTTTCCCTAATTTGTCAAGAGATGTTTGCATTAGCCTGAAAGAATCTAGAAATCTTATTTCAAATGTTTTTTCTTCTTCATATTCAACATTTAATTTTTTTGAAAATGAAATGTAATTTTCAGAATTGTTCGCAATCACACTTAGATTTCCTTTTAAATTTTTTACAAACAAATGTGCATCATATCCAGATAAATTGTGAAAATATACAGGAATAAAATTTGGTGATTTAAATTTCAAGTTACAGTTATTACATGCTGCCCCCCTATATGCTCCTGTAAAATGATTATGATCATGAACTTTCCAATTTTCTTTTGTGAAATTATTTTTACACAAATAACATTGTTGTGTTAAAAAATATTTTTCCTCTTCTTCGTTAGTTAGAGGCTTCATTGGCTTTGGATCCAATAAATATTCTGATGCAAGTAAACTACATATTTCATCTATTTTATTCACAAAATGTTCTTCTATATTTATATTTTCATTTTCTTGAATGTAGGTGTACAAAATATTCTTTTTGGAAATTTGTTTTTTATCAAATTGAACACATATTGAATAACTATTTGCGATATGTTTACATATTTGTTCAGTTTTTTCTCCAAGTTTACGATCTATAGGTTTTAAATAAGATTCAAAATCTGCTGTTATAATAATAGGATGTTTTTCCAATGCATCATATTTTTCAAATTTTAAAATGATATTTTTTCCTGTTGGCATGCATATTTTAGAAATTTCATGCTTATTACAATTTTCTAAATGTTTCTTAAATCTTTCATCTCGAAGTTCACTTGTAGAAGCTGAAATAACTTTCATACATCTATAACATATTTTTATAGATCCATTATGTTTAGATTTTGCAGATGAAACAAGTCGTGAAAAATTTTTAATCCATGCATAATGATAATTTATATCATCTTTTACATTTTGAATTTTTTCATTTAAATCAACTTCGCTTTCTTCTGCTTTATAATATAACAAGTTAATATATGATTCTTCAGGTAAAATTTTATCTGAAGTTTTTCTTGGAACAATTTCATAATATGTGTTCTGATTTTTTTCTATTTTAAGAAATGAAAATACATTGATCCCAATTTCAGGATTTTTCTTTTCGAAAATTTTGTAAATATCATCAATTTTAACTGGATATTCTAAATCTTTGAACATATAATCAAATTCAGGATTATTATAATTTGATACTCGTTCCGCATTTTTTGGAATGTTTAACAAAGCTGCTTCTATTGAATATCTGAAACATTTTTGATCTTCATTTTGAACATTAATAACAGCTCTTTTCCTTTGAATTGATTCTGGTAAAGGAATATAGGTGCTTCCTGCAAATGGATGATATTCAACTGTATGAAGATCAATTTTTGTAATTTCTACTAATTTCCAGTTACTTCCTTTTTGTACAAGATTTTTTAATTCCAATAACATATTTTCAATCATTGTATTATAGTCAATCTCTTCATTGATAGCAAGAATATGGAATGAATGTAATTGAAATTCTTGAATCTCCTTTTTTCTTCGCATCAGAACATGTACAATAATATTAAACTTTATTCCTGATTTATTTTCTTCATTAATTTTCCCATTTAAAATTGGTTTAATTTTTTCAAGATAAGATTTTATTCCAATTTTTGGTAAGCCTTCTAATCTAAAATGATTTGTATATCCTCTGAATGCAGATTTGATTTTTTTGAAGTTTTTAAATTCAGAATATTTTTCAATCAGATTTTCTAAAACTGATTTATTCATAGATTTTTTAACTTCTATTCCTAGATCTTTAGCTTTGTTCAATAAATCAGATTTGAATATTCTTTTCACTTCAGGTTTATTCAAAAGTTTATTTAATTCTTCAATTGTTTTGTTTTGGAAATTTTTTAATCCTTGTTGTCTTGCTTCTTGTAATAATTCTTTTCTTACAGATTTTATAGGTTGAACAATTCTTTGTTTAACTGCTTTTGGCTGAATATTTACTATAGGTGTTTCTTTCAATAAATCACTAATTTTATCTTGAAGTTCTTTTGCTGGATAAGATCTTATATTTTTAATTCCTAATCTCTGTCCTAACACTCTTTTTTCTATTTGAGATAGATTGTGTAGATTTTTATCCTTAAAAATATCAGTTAATTTTTCATTTAAATTGTCATTTACATTCTCTAATTCATTGATTAAAGAATTTCTTGAAAGAGAAGCATAATTTCTTATCTTATATTCCTTAGCAAGAAGCTTTAATTCATCACTGGAAAATTTCCCAGTGTTTATGGAATTAAAGTGATTATCCGTCATCTTTATTTATACAAAAATGTTCTATTAAATCCTGATTTTTAATTACAATTTTAATAAGAATAAAAATCCCTATTAAAAATGAATAAAAGATGATGAGGATAATAACACTTAAACACAATAGATGCTGAGAATTTTTCCAACGATGAATCATATGATGAAATTTGATTTTCTCAGTAATCTCACTTGAGCAAAACTTTGAAAATCGGGATCATCACTCCCCTGAGGAAAATTATAAAATTTCCATCAGGGATGTGGAACTATTATTAGAATAAATGGATATTGTATTCAAAGAATCCGAACTTTTATTTATTTATAGAAAAATAAAAACAATTAGATCATTTTTTTATATAACAAGATAAATTCAATTAGATCATATTTTATTCAGAAGATTTTTTCAATGAATTTGAAAAAACTATTCTATTTCTTATATATGCTAGTAGTGTAAAAGTGAGAATTTTAAACTCTTACTCAAAATACACTGAACTTTCATTCAGTTAAAATCTCAGTTCAAACGATTCCCTACTATTTCTTCTGTTAAAATATCCTTCAATATTCTCTCATCAAACTAATTTTTTTAGTTTATGATTCCCGCAAGATCGAATCCGTAGTATTTCTTTCCCTCCCGCTTTCCTGTAGATCTGATGTATTCGTACTGGGAATTTTTTTCCAGTTCTTTTTTGATGAGGGAAGTTGTAAAAGTTGTGATGATATTTCCATCTCGATCGGATAATGTTAATATCATAGCTTCTCCATTCTTTGTTGGAATTGTTCGAATTTCGAGAATTTTGTAAAAAATGTTGAGTGGAACATTTTTCCATTGTTCGAATGTTGTAGATTTTTGAACTTTTGATTCTAATTCTTCGTTTGTTGGAAACATTTTATTGGAGAAATGAAATTAATTAAATCAAATTTTGTGAAATATCATTCAATTTCTTTTTAAAAAAAATGAACACAAATTCACACAATTACACAAATTGTGATTTGTGATTTTGTGAATTTTGTTAATTTGTGTAATTGTGTGAATTTGTAAATTTGTGATTTTTTTAAATTTAGAAAACATTTTTAAATTTTGTAATTTGTGATTATGTGATTATATGATTTTAATTTTTAGATTTTTTTGTAATTTTGTAATTTGTGATTTGTGATTTGTGATTTTTAGATTTTTTTGTAATTTCTGTAATTTTTAAATTTTTAAATTTTGTAAATTTTTAAATTTTTGTAATTTTGAGTTAAAATTGTTTGAACTAAGAGTACACTGAAAATTGTTTGAACTGAGAGTATACTGGAATTTGTATTTCAGTGTATTTTGAGTTAAAATGTTTAAACTGAGTGAATACTGAAAATTGTTTGAACTAAGAGTACACTGAAAATTGTTTGAACTGAGAGTATACTGGAATTTGTATTTCAGTGTATTTTGAGTTAAAATGTTTAAACTGAGTGAATACTAGAATTTGATTACACTGAAGGATTACTAGAGATTGTTTGAACTGAGATTTTAACTGAATGAAATTTCAGTGTTTTTGAGTGTGAGTTTAAATTCTCACTTTTACACTACTAGTGACGATAAAAGACCAAAACAACTAATGAGAGAAACAGAATACACAATGAGTATAGATAGAGCATCACAATGTTGGAGGGACCTACATTACCGGTAGATATAACAGGGTTTGCATCAGAAAGAGTAGTTATGCAAAGATTGTAAAATAAGCCTATTCTGGCCCTCCACACATTCACTTCAACCGGCATCAAAGATACACAGACCACCCATGCCCACACACAATGCCATAAGCCACTTAAAGAGAAAGACTGATGAAAAATTTAAATGACGAATAATAATGGATGGAAAATAATAATTAATATATATGTAGTCAAGTGAACATATAATATAGTGAGGTACTTCAGGCACGCAGGAATCAGCAGGGGAATGAGGCCTGAGTAGACATAAGCTCAAGAGAATGAGCAGTAGCATAACCAGTAGGTAACAAAATACTAACATGGTTAGAACAGTGGCTGGAAAAAGTTACTACACATGGCAGTAGAAGTGGAGAACATAAGTTGCGATTGAATTGTGATCGATTTGAATAAAAGTACACAATAAGTCATGCTTAAATGAATAACTGGCCAACAATTTCCAAAGAAAGGTATATTTATAGATTGAATTACAAGCGAAGCCAGAAAATAACAACAGGAAAATTGAAGATTAACCTCAAAAATCCTAAATATTCTTGACTACACGAACACACCTTGTAGTATTAGACATTCACTGTGAGTTAGTAAGTATAACAGTTGGGGACCGTCTCCACCTAATACAAAAGACGACCAAAAGGAACAGACTGAATTTAGCAATATACCATCGATTGATAAAGGTATAAGCAAAATTTAGACTGGGCAAACTGAATTAAGTACTAAACAACATACTGATACAAATCAAAGAAAAATTTAACAAGCAAGTAATATATGAAAGAGAATTGATATGAAAGAATTACTTACACTGAACATTAGCTTGCAAAAATGCATGTCGACCCACAAAGGACAAACGCTACAACGTTCCAGGGTTTGACCGAGCTGAGGAGAACTGAGCAAAAGTTGTCGATAATCATTAAGCGAATAAGAGGAAAAAGTCCAAAAAAGTCCAAAGATAATGAATTCCAAGTAGGTGATAACTGGAATCACCAAAATGATTCCAGATTGATCTCAAAATATGACATCAGATTGTCCAAGAACTATAGCTTCAGATTGTCAATGTCCGTCAGCGAAGTGATCAGACGCTTGGAGCCCTTGAACCAGACAAAAAGTCGTCCATCATTTGACCAAACGTTTTCTACCAACTTCCTTTTCCTCAGGTCCAGCAACCTAGCGAAGATCTGAAACCTACGTCGTGTTAGGTCCTCGTTTATGTAAATGCCCGGCCGTACCGTTTTCAACGATTTCCGATTGCCATACAGCGTGGATCTGGCTGAATAATTAGTGAATTTCACTATTAGTTGTTTATTGTCTTTGCCCGCCGGATGGGCCCTGTCTATATCACTCAAAGACATAGGGACACCCATTTCGGTAGCAAGGTTTACAACCAATTCACGATAATCCTTAGAATGGTCAAATGGCGCAAGGCCCGAGATGCGTAAAGACGAGCGACGAGAGTATTGTTCCAGACTTTCTATATCGTCTTCGAGTTTGCGAATATGAAGATCCTTATCGGACAGTAATTTGATAGTTGAGTTAAGTTCTTCATGAAGGTTATTCACTCCCTTCTCTAAGGCATTGATCGTTTTATCTTTCGCCGCAATCGACTCACGAAGTACATTGATTTCTTGTTTGATGGCCGAGTTCTCAGCTTTGATCTCAGTTTTCATCTCAACAAACTGATCTTTGATAAACGACATAAGATCACGTTTGAAGCTACATAAGTCATCAGAGCAGAGCTTTTTCCCTTCCGGTGAATCAGCGTCCGAACCTGGCGTCAGTCCATGATGTTTACGACTAAGACCTCGTGAGTCCGGAGTAGAAGGGGTACCGGCTGATTGTAGGTTAGACATTATGAAACGGTCCCTGGCCAAAACTTTAATGGTGGCAGAAGTCAGGCATAGGTGTTGATCAAAATACTCCCAAAAATATCACGTCCAGCCACAAGAAGTTAACAAATTAGAGGTCCATGATAACACAAACCTAGATTGCTACCACAGAGGCTGCAAAGAACTTGCCAGAGAAGTGTAAATCCAAAAATAAGGACAAAATTGTAGGAGCAGAAACACTACACAACCAGGAGGGCGGCCATCTTGAATTACTCCTTAGTGTGTGTACAGCAAGCCACAACTCATAAGTTCACGGTTTCGCACTTTTCCACTCCCTTAGTACATCTCGTTGCTTCTGAAAGCTCTACCACCTAAGTGAAATCTGTTATGCTTGTTTTATTTAATAACTGTTTTCGTTTCTTATGGGTCCACCAGGGGTTTTACCAAATTTGTTCGGATCAATACTCTTGCTTTTGTACACTTTGTGAATAAAGTACTCTGATTGTGGTAGAATTTAGATACATGATAAGTCGACTCCGAATATTTCGGACCCAAACCGGGGTCTTCCTGTGGAAGACCCCGGTTGGAGTCGAAAATTTGCGAAATTCGTAGACGACTTTACGTATCATATCATTTTGTGTGTCGTTCTTTGTGCTCTATGTTGGATATCTGGTAGAATTTATGCACCCGTCAATAGGCATCTTGAACTACCCCCCTCAAGCATTCACCCTGGATTCACCTTTGGTACAATAAAATAGGGTCAAGATTCACCCCTAATTCACTTACAGCTCAAAACAATCGGCTGAAGATTTACATTCAAAACCTTGCCAAGGATTTGACACTGGTTCAAGATTCACAACAAAATAATCTGACTAGAAAAATTTGGTCAAGATTCACTTGCATGCCAAGTCTCAAATGAAATGATCATGAATTGCAAGTGTAAACATCCCATGCACATGGTGTGCCAAATATTGCCACAATGATGTCATGGGAATCCCAGTGTGGTATCCCCTCACCCATTGGATGATGCAGTATAAATAGGTCATACAGGTCATATATTTGAATAAAAGTGGCCTTCCCAGTCACTGGTCACATAGGGTTTCCCGCCAAAACATCGTCAGGCCGGCTTAGCGTGGATGGATGGCTCCGTCGGAAATGTCACTAGTACTAATTAGGCCTAGTTTGCTGAACAAGAGCGGCGCAAATGATGAGATGGCAAGACAAAGTTATGCATTTTATGACTGAAGTTATAGGTAAAATTTTTATTAGAGGACTACTGGCACTGAAATCAGCACACGGCCATAACATATTTTAATGCTTGTCTGGTGCTGTTGGCAGGTTGTCGGGCGCACTGCGCCCCAGCGCACGCTTATGTGGCGTCCTGTTATGGGTCGGGAATGTATTGTGATACCACTGGGCCTAATCTATTTTCTTCAAAATGTTGGTTGAAGATTCGACGCCTATTCGCTTTCAGCAATTGCTGTTCTTTCAAGATTCACCTTTGGATTCAATGGACAGTATTTTTTCTCACCAAAGATTCACAACTCATTCACAAATAGGCGGATAATATTGGTTGAAGATTCGGCGTCGAATAGCCGTCGATGCTTGGGGGGGGGGGGGGTAATTCAAGATGCCGATTGACCGGTGCATTAGAAAGGGGGTGTCCGTTTTCGTCAGTTGAGGAATCTGAGTTGTGATTCTTTAAGAAAATGGAGAAAGATATGAAGCTGCAAATTGCAGGGATTATTCTGTACAGCACAAAAATACTCCCTGCAATTTGCAAGTGCATCGCTTTGTCCGTTTACCCAAGGATCACAAATCAGTTTCCTCACAAGTACCCAAAACGAACAGCCCCAACCAGTAAGTGGTTAGGGCGGTGTTAAACTTTCAAGAGGCCCGAGCTGTCTATTGGTATTAGTGTTAGCAGCCACCTTTATTTGGCTCAATGTTCAAGAAAGATGATGGGAATGACAAGAGCCTGTCAACACTGCATGTTAACAGGCTGTTAAAAGCCTGTTGACATGGTGTTGACAGGCTGTTAGCTAGAATTGCATATTTGCTGGTTCAGATTAACAGGGATGTTAACGGATCTGTTAGAGTAACACCTAATACTTACACCGAACTTTGACCTATTGGTCAACTAATTATCAGCTCCCATGAAAAAGAGATTGCCGATTGTTGCCAATACGTTGAGCTTCTATATTCGATGTTTGCGACTTCGTGAATCTGCTTTTGCAAGCTGTGTGTTTCAAATAAAATACACTGTATAGTTTTTGACGACTTGTAACAGTAAGTGCCCCACAACACGGCGGAGTCCTGTATAAATCATCGTAAACAACACGTTTCTGCGTTAGTGACCATGGCAAGTCGCACTTGGTTGGACTACTTGGTTGGATACTCACAAATGTAACACATCTTCCAATCCTCAACATTATCTAATTTGAAATCGCAGGATCGCCACAATTGTACAAATGGTTGTCGTTGCTCATTGTTTGGTTCCCCTGGGCACCAAGTATCAGGCAGGTCAATCCGGCGGTTGCTCGATAGCCATTCGTATACCTGGTTATTACATTCACGATCAATGCCACCTATCCAACTAGCATTACAGTCAACTGAAAAGATGGATGCAACCGTAACGGAAAAATTCTAGACGAGGCGATCCGCTTGATGATCGGCGAAGACTCTCGTGAAATCCGACACAGGGCATTCTGTATCGGCTTACTGTATTTTGCGTAATATTACGCCGATTTAGCGTAATATTACGCCAAGGGAGAATTCATTATTTTGCTAGCATAGAAAGTAGTTCTTGAAAACTCGCGCAGTGATGCCATAACTCATAGACTTATCCGCGACCACGTGGCTCACGAAGTGAGCAACGTTACAGGCCTCCCCAGCAAAAAATGAACCATGAACTTTATGGTTGAACCATGAACTGCGGCCAAATAACCGTGAAGTTCATAGTAAAACTATGAAGTTCATAGTAAAACTATGAACTTTTATGGTTGAACCATAAAGTTCATGGTTCATCACCGGTATGATTACTTGTGTCTGTAAATAAACGAAAATGTAGGCCTAAATTAAAAAGAAATTAAGAAAGGAACAAATTGTAGGCCTTGGCTAGTCCATGAGCTCGAATTTAGGACTCAAAACTTCCGATTTAACAACTATAGGACCTAGGCCTACGTCCGGATTGTACGCTTACCGGATCAGCCCTCCTCGGCGTCAAGGCCGAAAATGGGCAGGGACGTCACGTATTTAGGAAAAAACAACGTTGGCTCCTACCGATTGACCTACTGAGGTTCACATGTCAGCTATCTTACCCCATCTGTGGTTCTTGCAACATAAAACTGCAGAAGAGAGCTCTCAATTAGGGCGACCGCCACATTTTGCCTTGAGACCCCAAGATCTACGTCCCCATCAAGTGAGTTGAGCACCGCCCCCAAAAACACACTGCATGAATTCTCTGCCGGTATCACTATATTTACATAGGCCTACCTCTTATGCCTCCCGCTCCATGCATCATCGATCGATGGGCCTTTGCGATTAGGCCTACCGTATCCATAATAATATATACGCATGACGTCATGACGCTACCTGTAGACACAAACATAGGCCTATTCGCCCGGCAGCACTCGGAAAAATTAAAAGCCCCATCGTCGTAAGAAATCAATAGAGACCTTTCGCACCCGCACGTTTAGGCAACCGACTACATTTAGTTATACGTAACCGTAACCGGTGAAACGGTTTGGTTTTGGCGGTTTCGCAGAGAGACACGGCTATTGCCTAAGCCTAAGAACTATCCGTGAAGACCTATAGGTGTTTACGGATATTTCTTAGGCAAGGTGATGTAATGTTTTGACTGTGCTCGAGTCATACGAGTTCACCGTGGGCCCTACTGCGCTTGTATTGTGTGTGACGTAATTGCAAGTGGTCATTAACCGGGGTATCTACAAACCGCACTCGCCTCACGCGTACCGCGCTTGTTACCCGTGAACTGTGGCCGGCTAGTGTATTGGCCTTCATTTAGTGTCTGTGCACACGTAACAACTGCTCACAAAATGATGACGTAAAAGTAAATGTTCAGCAAACCGTTCAGTTGCGAAAGACCCATACTGATCGCACGGCAGTCAATGGAAACTGCCCTTTTTACACGGATATGATTCACAACCCAAAAGCTTAATAAAAGATGATCCAAACAAAACAAACAAAATGTTACACCTGGTATGCACGAGGAATCCTTCTAAAACTTATAACAAAGAATGGCGATCACCGTTGGAATGAGGGTTTTGATAAAAATATGTTGCTTTGGCAAACAGTTTTTCTCTGACGTGTAGTGAAGTCGTTGCGGATAATGTTTTCTATAACCGTTTGTGTACACGTCACTAGACCGCAACATTTGATGACCTAAATGTAGTCGGTTGCCTAAACGTGGGGGTGCGAAAGGTCTCTAATATTACTCAGCGACGCACAAGACCGGACGACGTCATCACGACACTGCGCGTGGCGAGTGGGGCTTTTAATTTGTCGAGTTTTCCCGGCGATGTTTCACTTTTGCCACTTGTTTCAGGATTGCCTCGCCAAAGTCAGTATTCACATCAATTTTCGTCTGTTTTGGAGGTGGGTACATGCTGTACAAACAAAATAAGGATTACCTAGGTGGGCAGCTGATACTGTACCTTCAACAAAGGTGGTTTATCAAGGCAATTTTGCATCGAATCGAGAAAAATATGCTCGATTTTACAGATATTAGCAATAGTGAACACTCCCTCAGCGGAACTAACTGACCTCGTCCCCGAGGTGCCGCACATGCATTGGGTGTATGTTTCTGCATAGGCATCGAAAAAGGTACCATGTTTCCCGGTTTTCCCCACAGCATTACGCCAGGCGTAATGATTACGCAAAATTACGCCTTCTGTATCACCGGGCATTCTGAGCTACAAATGTATGATAGTTGTACCGGTAGTGAAAATGACTGCCCTTGATACAGATTGGCCGGTCGTAGGCCGTTTTTTTTGGTCTTCGTCGTGGGTCAGCAAAGTCCTCCGCGGTGCCGTCGCACTCCGCATTCTATGATTAATTCGGATGGTCATGGTCTCTAGCCATATATTCTCATCCCTCGCTGAACAATAAGACCGGACTTAGATTCCAGGGGGACTTGGATTCCTTTCACACCGGGTCGAGCACGGTTGAAAATTCGTAGTGTAAAAGGGGCTTTTGACAGGTGTAGGGTTTGTTTTGACCAGTCTAAAAATGCCAGTGACCTACCATGCAGTGACGCTGTGCAGTGTCTGATAAGCAGATATACGGTTAGGACTCATGTTAGCCGTGAATCTGGGTGATCGTGGCATTATGAGGCTGATTATTCATCCGAGTGGAGTGTTTATGCAATATCATAACAATCCTAATAACCCTGATGAGGATTTACAACTTTCGCTTCAGATCCTTGAGCTGGCTGTATGACACGCTGTATAAGGAACTGATGTCCCGTATGGATTGAGCTCTTGTAGCCTGTCTATCCGTCAAGAGCCCCCCCCCCCAATTTTAACCCTTAGAGCGCTGTTTGCAACAATTCTCTTTTTAAGGACCATTACCGAGTATACTCGGTAAAGGTCATGAAATNAATAATGTGCCATAAGTCGACGTGGAATTCTTTTTCGATGTTTTCCCCCGTTTTCTGTAAAAACGCCTTTTTGTTCCATAATCGAAAGACAGGAGAGTTCCACATCCGTCCGACAGCGTAGCCCCTAGCGGCAATTGGAGAAACTACGATAAATACCAGTAAGACCAGTGAGACTGTTCACATATTAATATTCATGCGCGATATAGTTCGTAATGCATCGGTATTATTTATATACAATCGCAGTGTTTTCTTCAGTCTTTGATACAAAAAGTGTCTGTTATTTTGATAATTACCTATATTGACGTTGGGGAGGTTAACGATTCGCCTCTTTTGCCGAAATTTGAACACAGGAAATTTTCCAGCGCCGCCTGACATATCCAAAAAATACATTCATGCATATTAGCGCGCCGTACAGTGCACAGTCGCCATGGCCGAATGGCAAAGCAGCCTGCCCATAGAACAGAAGGTCTCGGGTTCGATACGCGGGGCGTGTAAATTTTCTTCGCCTTCATTTATTAGTATTTTGTTTTTTTTACCTTTCTCTTTTTTTCATAGAATATGAAATAGAAATCGGGTTTCTAAGGTGAAAGACATTGCTTCCTACCAGAATCGAACCCACGAACCCTCGCATATGGCATCAATCGCCAGCACTCAGGGGGCACACGCCTTAAACCACTAGGCCAAATCCCCATCTTCAAAAAAGATGGTTCAATGGCCCGTGTTTAAACGAGGCGTCCACAAGTACCCTGCGAGTAGTCCAAACAATCTCCGAACCCAAACAGTTTTATGTTATACAAGGGTCACAAATAAAGGAGATACACGTAAAGAATATGAAATAGAAATCGGGTTTCTAAGGTGAAAGACATTGCTTCCTACCAGAATCGTCCCGCTATCGATTTTCTTTCCGCTGCCCAAAACAACTATTCCCCCAGCAACTGCACTCTCAATGTATGATCTGAACGTCTCTTCGTGAATCCTGTCGCCACCAGGCTTGTATTTCTTCACTTGCAGTTTCTTTCTTATCGTTTTTAACGTATTCACAGTTTGAGATATTTGAGACAATGAAATACGGGATATCAATATCTATCGCTATCTACAGGTAAATTATTGACGAAATTATACATGTGATATATCCAGTGAAATAGAAATATGTCGTTTAACTTCAGGAAGGTCTTGTCTCCATTGCTTTATGTACGTTGCATACTAGGCTACGGGAATGTCTCTATGGTGGTGTAACGGACATAATCTCGAAGTTGGTTTAGCAAACGCTTCTTGATCCGATTGTCAGAGGAGGAAACTGAATAGCTTATCAGAAAGCATGCGTCGACAAATCGTAGGGAGGAATCGGATGAATATTCTATCGTCTCATAAACGAATGCAGCTGTGACAAGAGAGTATTTGTCTTGCATCCTTTCTGAACTTTTTTATGGGTAGAATATAAAAATATGTGTTAAATGCATTGAAGCAATAGGCTACATTTTGTGTAACGGTCACGCTGAACCTCTGTAAGCCGACGATGGTTGGCGTGATCCGATCAGTGTCGTTGGTGGAGAATATACTCCACACCAATAACCGAAATTCATTTGGCAGTTTCAGTATCAAAAATGAAAATGAAACAATTAATAACATAAAAATCATTTGATTGTTTACTGCATTTTTACACCCACTCGTCATATTCTTTCGGTTAATGTCTCTGTGTTTTAAAATAACAATGATCCCTATATTACACCAAAATACACATAGTAATGGAATATATGTTCTGATGGTGGTGTGAATACTGTTGTGAATATGTAATAGGTTACCAGGGAATTGATACGGACAAAGCCAACCTTTCATTTTGTCATGTTTCTCGAGAAAGGAATACAAGGGTAACATGATGATTGTTGGAATAACAAACAAGCTGGTAACAATACGTCTGGCCTTCTGAACTGTGCACCATGCTTTTGCTTTTAATGGATACAGCATTGCAAAGAGGCGTTCCATTGGCATTGACTGCAGGATAAGTGAACACACGGTTGCTGTGTAGTATGCCCAGAAAAGATAGTGTATGCATATCCATTTAGCTCCGACCATATTTTTTAGATCTGCTTGCTTGAGAGCAATAATAGTCCTCTGTAGTACCAACATAATGAGAGCCAAAGAGTCAGCCACGGCCATTCCTTTCATATAAACTGCTGACGATTGATGCTTGTAGCTTGGAAGGCATAGTATTCTGTAGGAAACAATATTTCCCGCGATACCAGTCACGACTAATAAGGGTTGGAAATAAACTTCAATTGCAACACTTATTGTGACAAGTATTCCTGCCCAATAACTTGACTCCTGTCTGTGTAGAGTGTTTATTTGTTCGCTTCTACCAACAATGGGCGTATTGAGTTCATAGGAACGAACAGACGGCTTCATATCTTCTTGAAGTACAAAATGACCATTCACATGATGACACTGTTGAAACCGACAAATACAGTCTCTGGTTGAGACCTGTTCTTGTGAAAGTTTTCAAAATAAAGACAGCAAACCAATTTGAGACTGGAATTGGCAGCCTTGAGAGTGAGGTGTCCACCTGGCAGTGGTGGCCTGTGAAGGAAGTTGGACCGCGTAACAACTTTTAAGTGGCACATAATGAAGATGATAATGTACGAACAACAAACACGGTAGCGACAGTGTCTGTGTTTTTCCCACTGGGGTTACAACTTCGATGATACCCTATCTAGATGGAGGCTTACAGTGGATACGTTTAACACTCCCTGGTGACTGGAGGATGCGATGAAAGGAAGAATGCAGTTCCTCGCCGAATGAGTCGCCTCTTGCGTCCTCAATGAACTATTTAAATTCGAGATAATCAGAAATAAAATTGAAGATATCTACCTGCTTTGCATTATCTCAGTTTCCTTCCGTACACTCGAATGAAAAAAGAATTTTAAAAAAGGCACTTTGCCAAAAGTTTTTTCGTAAAACCCTTCGAAACGTTGATTATTAAACGTAACAGACGACCATCCGGTCAGCGAACTTTTTTTTCCTAACCAATATATCCATTACGACCAACTTTTTTTTCCTAACCAATATAGCAAAAGCTAATCCTAACCCTAATCTTAATCCTAATCCTAATCCTACCCCCTCCAACCATTAACCCACCATTCACTTCGTTAATTTCATTTCGTAATGGATATACTGGTTAGGAATCTATACCGGTTAGGAAAAAAAAATTCGCATCCGGTCATGCCATCACCACTACAAAGTGGAAACATTACGCACCGTACTACAGAGTAGGAACAAAATGTAATTTCAGAACTTCAAAAACCAACTCTGTTACACCAGTCATTAACCTGCCTGCCATATGCAGTAAGGCGCGAGTTTTCAAGGTGAATATCTTGGTAGTGTCACTTTAAATATGTGCAAAATCTCATTGTTGGTCAAATACAAGCGTATTGTCTCAATTTACCCTTTGATACAAAATACAAATATACGAAATACAGATTTGAGACACACCATTAGGCCCATACTATTATACTGTACTGTTTTTGTTTAAGATACACTTTTTCTGAGAGTCAGGCAGAGCGTGATATATGACCGACATCGATTGGTTTCAAATTTGTACTGGGGAAGGTATTTGTATTTGTATTTGATTTTTCCGTCAACTAGAATTGAAATTTTCTTTGAGTGACATTTTAGATAGGTGGAACTAAACATTGAGGAAATTCTTTGGACACTCTATCTACGTTTATTATAGAAACACAACGTTTCAACCAGTGTACCCTGGTCGTAGTCCTATGTACAGTCTTGTTAAAAAATAAAAAGACAGTGATGTTTCCTATTCTGCTGAGATGCCAATGGAAATTTAGGGTAAGATTGCCGTATTATACAAAAAAAACATGTTGCTTAAATGATGACATACCAAAGTTAGGATCTGTGGCAAATTATCATGAAAATATTAGAATTTCAAAATATCAAGAAAAAACACAATTGTCAGCATCCAAAATTTTCATTTCAAAATTAGCTTTATATTATTCCCTGATGATTTCTAAGGAATTCTGTGAAAAATATTTCCAGAAATCTCTTTTCGTTTTCAAGAAATATCAAAATATCATTAGAAAAACATGCTATGTTTTTTGGCACTTTCGTTAAATTCTCGGTCTATTGAAGTGAAAATGATGGAATAATCAGCATGAACTATTATGTTATCATGATGAGTGACTGTTGCCGATGGAAGAATATGGGAACTATCGAATTTTNAATTATTGCAATGGGATTCTAATGAATGATTTAAAAAATCTTAATTAGGAGAATAAAGCTACTGAATTGAAATGTCCATCACGTGATTTCAGACACTTCAGACATCAGACTTGTCAAAAATCCATGTTGGATCTGGTCACGAAATTGGCAGTCAAAATCAGCCTGGCTCGTGGACTATAAGCATTAGACAAACGTCCAAAGGTTTGCTGGTGGACCCACAGGCTGTGGTTACAAAAGGTTACACGTGGTATGCATAAGGAATCCTGCTACCAAGGAACAGCGATCAACGTTGGAATGAGGCATTTGATAAAATATGCTGATTTTCGCAGACCCTTTCCCTCTGACATGTCACTAGACCGAAAAATTTGATGACCTAAATGTAGTCGGTCGCCTAACGTCCGAAAGCTCTCTAATCGCACTACACGGGAAACATTTTCAGACTTTTACCTAGTAACGAAGTGTTTCTCCCCTTTGTGACAGTCTTCTTCGGGACGGACAGGGAATTATTGCAGGAAAAAGTCTACCTTGAGCATGCCAGCACATCTCCACTGGAAATTGGTCAAGTCGTTTCTGCGAGTCGAGCAATCAATCAGCGAGACAGCTGAACACCTGCCATTTTCTCATCATTTCAAACGATTCTTCTATAGAGACGAATACAGTCAGGTGAGATGAATTTTCTCCCGAGCTTTCTCTCGGGGCATAACATGAAAAATGTATCCCTCAGTTCGTCTACGACCAATGTAGTACGTCCAGCAGACGAATCGAACTGTTCACGCTCTCCAAGAATGACTTTGCTAGTTTCCCTAACCAAATGGTATCTGGTCTTAAGATGCAAGGGATTACCGGGACGACAATTCACGCGGAATTTCCCTAATCGAAATGGTGGATAGTTACTCAAATGTTGGATTATAACCGACGTCCGGGCGAAACCAGCAGGAAGAAATCTATACCTAAAGGATATCTTTATCACTTGTTTGATTATATGAGTAAACTGATTCGATATATCGTGGACAATGACAAAACGGAGAGTATTACTGAAGAGGTATACGAAAGATATGCGGGGATGGTCGTAAATCATTGTGAAACGTAGTAATGCACGCATTGAAACACTTCGCAAAAAAAATGTCGTTTTGTTTACTAATGTTACGACCGATTCACCGCTGCTTATGTTTCGTATGTGTGTATTGTAAATAGTGAAGAGCATTCTTTTCGGGCAAAATGAATGTACGACGTGCTTGCTGAGAAACTGAATGCGAGAGAATGCTTTTCTCCTTCCACTGATGCCGCAGAATGCACCGCAATCGCATTCGGTCGGGAGTAACAGATTTGCAGTGAACCTCCCAAGAATAATATCATAGAGTTTCGCTTCTTTAATCGAACATGTTTTTGCGGACACTTTTAGATAAATAATAAATAGGAATGTTGATACAGTTGCCCATTTACTTTTCGTGCCACTCAGTTGATAGTAATATGAGGAGTTGTATAGAAGTCTGAATCGAACAGGTTTACTGTAGTCAGGTTGGGGACTGTATACAGCGAGTAACCGCTTGTGACGAAATGGCAACTTGACATAATATACGAATAACACTGGTGTGCTTGGATCGAGGTGTTGCAAACGAATAGATATCAGTTCGGATACTTTGTCGCTAACAATCGCAGGAACTACTGGAAGACGTCCACCTAGGTAGAAGGAGTGTGGGTTTCCCTGAAAAATAATACATATAGGTATACGTGTATTGTACGCTAAAGTAGGAATTTCTATGGTCATTATGTACTTATGATATACAATAATGTACTTTCTTCTAAACGTGAGTGTGGAAATCAATTTTCATACACACATGTACTCCATCCGAGCGGCGTACATGTACTTATATGTGCTACTGGTTGCCGAACTGGTTCTCATTTTTTGGACTGGTGGATAAGACAATGATTACCTTCTTCTGATACATACGGGCACCTTGTATTTTAAGCGCCTCCGTCTTCTCCATACATGTTCCCCTCCTTTTACTCATCTGACACATAATGACAGTTTTCTTTTGAAACACATCAAAGGTTCGACATTTCAGCTGGGAACAAATGATTGCACATGCGAGCAATGAAACAATGTCCTGTTGTTGTATATCCGATTCTAACAGTCCCCAGCCACGCACTACTGTCTGAAATTTCTGATGAAAAGCACTACTAAGCATTTAGCCAGTATATATTTTTGGCAGTGATATAAAAGCCGTGTACACACTACACATTTGATACGAATTGAATGCGCATTAAAACCCCAATACGTATTAACTGTTGACTGAGATCGGTTTGGCATCGCACCAAACCGCTTTAACGAAATCGGTTTGTAAACCGAACTGAATGCGCATCAACCGAAGCGTATCGGCTGAACCGCAATAAACAGATGGCGTGCCGTTATATCGTATTGTGTGTGAACAAGCTGAAGCGAAATCAATGCGCATTGAGATCGGTTTAAATAGCAGTCTGAGCAGACACCCTTGAAACGTACTAACTCGATACGAATTCCGGGATACGAATCGGGGAATTCGCTTTCAATTCGTATCCCGTTTGAACGCGGCTAAATGTGTATGCTTGAGGTTAAAATGTACCATTAAAACTTTACCACACCCACTCCATAGTATGATGCTGATAGCGCAAAATGACACTCATCAATTATCTGGTCACATAATTGCTGTCTTTCACGAAATCCTTCGATATGCATTGAACAAACCCAGACGTTGGTTATACATGTATATAACGTAGCCCGATGGTGAGATGCGCAGAGTAATTTTTAGCGGACCGGTAGTTACAAGGCGTGACAGAAATCGAAGAGCACTGGTAGAATTGGTCCGAACGTGCGAGGTAAGCGAAGTAAGTCAGTTGGATTTCACTTCTTTCGACCTTGCTTAACCCAGATAACAAAAATTCATTCAGAGAATGTGTGAAAATATTAGAAGTTGAATTTAAAAATCATGAATGTAATGATGGTAATGTCGAACTGTCAAGTAATTTATGATTTTCCAAAAAGACAGGAAGATAGTTGTCGAGAAAGAGCAGAGACTTTGGAACAAACCTCAAGACACAGTGTAATATGCCGCTGCTCCATTCCACTCAGATGAAGGCAATGTTGTAGGCTGAAGTCAATGAATTGATAAAGATTGACGCAAAATCGATTGAATGAATTGAGAAAAAACAAGCAAATCCTTGTTCGAGACAATAAAAATCAATTGTAATTGAAAACATGTACAGCAACATGGACACAATGGGCCGAATAAATAAAAACTTAGCATTTTGCTTACAAGTTCAAGCAAAAGAAAAAGCAAAATATCACCTAGAAGATCAAGCCAAAGCAAATGCCTGAAAATGTATTAATAACCTTTTGCTTTAGCTTCAATCTTTTGCTTGTTAAATATATAAGCAGGAGCTGCGTGGCACATGTGTTCCTCAACCCTAATAGGGAGGTTCAGATAACGTTCCGCGTCTCGACTCCGACTCCAGAGGATTCCTTTTTTGGGAACATTACTACGCCGTTAAATACAACGGGGTTTTCCAAAGCAACGGTGTTTACTCATTCAGGAGAACGAATAGAACCCGCCTAAGTGGTAAATTTATCTCCGACTTGAAAAATCCGAATTTTAGCACCTTGGATTCGGATCTAAACGGTGGATTGCTGTTGGTTGGGGATCGTGTTGGAAGTGGGCAGTGTGGACCTCTCCTCACATCCGACAGCTTTACTATAGCTGTCGAGTGTGAGGAGAGGTGTCTACCTGTTTAGTCATATACCAGCCTGATGGCGACAGGGTTCTCGAAGTGACGGTTTATGGTGTCAGATCATGCAGCGACAGTGGAGTTGCTGCTGCCTGTAACTGTTTTTGGCAGGGGAAAGAAAATAATATCGGAACAAGTCTACTTCCAACCACAGAAAACGTACGTGAAAGAAAAAAATGGGGAGCAAAAATAAAAAATCTGGACTCGAACCCACGGATATCGGAAAGAGTCCATTACCCATACTTTAACCACTAGGCTACCGGGCTCACCCCGACAAAGAGGAATTTATTTTTTAGTAATACAACTGCGGCGATGGCCTAATTCACAATTTAATCGGCTTATAAGGAATAATTTGGGCAGAAGTAAGTAGGTAACGATTAATGATTTTTGACATGCCCTCGTTATTTCTTAAACAACTTTCAGCTCCATTGTAAACTACCTTACTAGGAAAGCATTACATGTAAGCCGTCTGACTTAAGGCCCGTTTCCACAATGGCGGATTCCGCAGCGGTTCCGGCGAGCGGTGCGGTGAATTTGAAGTGAATTTGTATTTATTATAACGAAAATAATTTACAATAAATTTTTAAAAGGGCCGAGGCCGGAGCATTTGTGGCCCTTAAACAAAGTTAAACATAGGATATAATATAAGGCGGAGAATAACAACATATGAGTAATGTAGTGTACATGAATTTCAAAATGAGGAAAGAAAGGTAAAGTCGCGTGGTGAGAGGATACGAGCCACGGACGAGCAGACTACAGAAAGGATTAAACAAAACGACAGCTATAACAAAGGAAGAATGGTCAACGGCAGACACCCAGAAGAACTGGTAAACACCAATTAAACACTGGGTATCGACCGTCACCGCACTAAACAAAGCAATGACATGTAGTAGAAGGTGTACAAAACAGAAATGAGATATAGGGGATCGTGGCAGCCACCCCAAGAACGGATTAATTGCATGAAGAGGGCAGTCAGAATCGGTGTTAACATGTAAGAAAGAAATAAAAGAGAGTGATCATTATGTAACATTGGTAAGTATGGTATTCGCTGTATTAAGAAAAGCAGCAGTTTTGGATATAATAAGCTTGTTCATCTGTTCTGAAAAGGGAGGTCCACCATGAATCAAAAGATAGCTACGGTCTATGAGACTAAGTGAAGTTAAAGTAGTCGTGTCAAGATTCGGTATGGAATTGACATCATTCAGGAAGTCAAGTCGTTGAACGGCCAAAAATGGACAATGAAACAGAACGTGAGTAGTCGACTGGGAGCGGAAACCACATTGGCACCGCGGATCAGGCGTATTCGTAAAATTATGAGCATAAAAATGGCATTTAAAGAGGAGGTCGCACATCGCCCTATTCAAGGTGATTCCCACACAGCGGGGTAAATTTAGTTTAGTTGTCGAAAATTTGTATTTTGGACCCCCAACATGCAGACGTGTGCGATATTTGAATGAATTCCTGGAAAAAGATTCCTTGATATTGGCTGGTAGTGAATCCCATAATTGAATTGACCGAGGAATAGCAGAACGACGCAGAGAGTGTGCCATACGGGGTGGTAATATGAAGGCCCTACGCTGACGAAGCCGATTGTCGTGTACGGGGTTCCTATAGAGATTGAAGAGGTCCGAGATGTATAAAGGCACATTGTTGTTCACATTATCGTGCATTAAGAGTAATAGTTTGGACTCCCTCCGGTCACTAAGACTAAGCCACCCAAGGCTTTTTAACACTTTGACAGAGCTAGTTCCCCGCAGGCATCCACTGACAAATAGAGCTCCTCTGTAATGGATACGGTCAAGTTTCGCAAGGTATTCCTCGTTGGCTAGCTGAAACAGTAAAGAACCGTATTCCAAATGGGGAAGGATAAACGACATATACATTTGTTCAATATATTTTGATTTCACACTGTAAACTAAGGATGCTAGTGGGTTCAATTTATTATTACACTTGCGAACAATGCTGTCGATATGCTGGTGAAAGGTAAGAGACGAATCCAAAATGACCCCTAGATGTTTGTGAGAATTGCCTTTGGGTATTAACTCATTGTTAAGACGAAGATGAGGGAGAGACAAGTCCGGTGCAATAGGTGATTTAAATAGAACTTCCTTGCTCTTACTACCCTTGAAGTTTAGCTTCCACGTATTTGACCAAACATTCAAACGGTTCAAATTACCCTGAAGAAGCTCATTTGAGACAACCACGTTTTGATTACGATCAACAGGCAGAAAGAGGGCACAATCGTCAGCGTACAAGTAAAGTCTACAGTTTAGAACTACGTCAGCCAGATCGTTCACATAAAGCAAGAAAAGAAGTGGCCCAAGTATAGACCCCTGCGGAACCCCACTTACTGTTAACTTCCCCTGGTTTGGACCAATCTGAGAAAGAATTATTTACTTTTACTCTTAATTTCCTGTTGGAAAGATACGATGATAATAAACTAACAATGGAGTTTCCTAACCCATATGCTCTTAACTTGTGGATCAGAAGGTAGTGAGGAATGGCGTCAAAGGCGCCTTCAATGTCCAAGAAGACACCACGGGTAGCCAAGGAGGAGCTACGGTTAGAAAGGATCATATGAGTAATGTGAATTAGCTGCTTGGTAGTGTCGTGACCTTTTATGAACCCAGATTGATATGAGTATAGTAAGTGATTCTGCAATGCATAGGAAGATATGCTATCATATATAATGCGTTCGAATATTTTAGATAAAGAATTCAGCAACGTCACAGGACGGTAACTCGATATGGCAGTGGTAGCACCCTTGTTTTTAAATACTGGCACAATGTTGCCAAGTTTCCAACAATTAGGGAAGGTTTTTGAGTTTACAAGTCTATGAAAGAGAATGACAAGTGGACCATCAATGCTTGACGCAACCAACTTTAACATTCTGTTGTTTATACCATCCTCTCCACAAGCTTTCGATATGTCAAAATTCATTAAAATTTTCTTAACGGTTTCTCTGTTAAATGCAATGTGTAAAAGTGAAGAGTTAGTCTTACGTGGGCACGGTGGAAGTACTGAATCATTGTAGGAATGATGAAACTTGGAGATAAACTTGTTGAGGAAAAGTGATGCCTTTCCCAAGTCATTATCCGCAACCTTGTCATTGTCCTCGATCGACGGGATAACAGAACTGAACTTCTTACCCATGAGCTTCTTGATTAAATACCAATAGTTCTTGGAACCAGACTGAGACGTGCAAAGCGACTCCAGCAGATTATTTATGTAACGTTCTTTGGCCTCAGCCACAAGGTCAGATACAACACGAGACTGGGACTTAAATCGACGACCGTTTTCAACACTTAATGAACTGCTTATAAAGTTTGTCCCTTTTGTTAATGGCTGCTTTGATGTGACGATTAAACCAGGGCATGTCATTTGGTTTGATAATTTTAGTTCGGTGAGGAATATACTGCTGGAATAGGTTAAAGAGTTTGTCGCAGAATAACTTTGTAGCGACATGAACATCACCTTCTTTAATTAATGCGTTCCAATCAAAATTGGATATACTTTCATTTAAACCGATAATATCAGCTTGGTCATAGAACCAAATCTGCTTGGTACCCGGGGAATCAGCAAGTACATTCTGAGATATTATTTTGGTAAGGATAGTGCTGTGGTCAGAACCACCAATCGGAGGTATTACTTCAGATGATGTCAACATACCTGGCGAACTGCAGAAAAGAAGGTCCAAACATGACCTACTAGATGATGTTATTCTAGTAGGCTCATGTATGATTTGAGTAAGGGAATTGACAAGAGATGATTGGTAAAGATGATCTCCCTCAGTAGAGTCGCAATCCTCAGGCCACCACATACTGCTACGACAGTTAAAGTCGCCTCCAATAAGTAATGACCCACCCTCCTTGGCGGCATTACCAACACTACGTTCAAATGATTCAATAAATTGGTCTCTAACCAGGGCAGACTGAGACGGGCTTCTATAATACAAGGCAAAAATTAGTTTACTATGGTTAAGCCTCATTTCAAACCACATACATTCAAATCTGTCGTCCTCAAGATGACGCCTGCGCTTAACTAATAGAGATTCATGTACATAAATAACGATCCCGCGTCCCCGAAGACGACTAAAATTAACACTAAGCTCGTGATAATGATAGTGGAGCAGGAAAATGTAAATTTTGAGTCGAATCGTGCAAATTGTGAGATAAGCATGAAAATTGGCATGAGTATTCCTGATAGGTCACTTATTCAGAAAAAAGTGCTAGCCACGAAAAAAAATCAACATGGCGGCCATTTTTCAAGATGGCTGCCAAACGGACCTCTGCTTCATGGTTTTGCTCAAAAGCCATAGTGCAAATTGTGATATAAACATGAAATTTGGCAGGAGTGTTCCTTGTAGGTCAAATATTAAGGTGAAAGTGCTAGCCACGAAAAAAAATCAACATGGCGGCCATTTTTCAAGATGGCTGCCAAACGGGCCTCTGTTTCATGGTTTTGCTCAAAAACCGTAGTACAAATTGTGATATAAGCTTGAAATTTGGCAGGAGTGTTCCTTCTAGGTCTGTTATTCAGGTGAAAGTGCTAGCCACGAAAAAAATTCAATATGGCGGCCATTTTTCAAGATGGCCGCCAAACGGGCCTCTGTTTCATGGGTTTGCTCAAAAACCATAGTGCAAATTGTGATAACATGAAATTTGGCAGGAGTGTTCCTTGTAGGTCTGTTGTTCAGGTGAAAGTGCTAGCCACGAGAAAATTCAATATGGCAGCCTTTTTTCAAGATGGCCGCCAAACGGGCCTCTGTTTCATGGTTTTCCTTAAAAACTATAGTGCAAATTGTGATATAAACTTGAAATTCGGCAGGAGTGTTCCCTGTAGGTCAGTTATTCAGGTGAAAGGGGTAGCCACGAAAAAAATCAATTTGGCAGCCTTTTTTCAAGATGGCCGCCAAACGGGCCTCTATTTCATGGTTTTCCTCAAAAACTGTAGTACAAATTGTGCTATAAGCTTGGAATTTGGCAGGAGTGTTCCTTGGCAGGTCTGTTTTCAGATAAAAGTTCTGGCAGTGAGAAAACTCAACATTGCGACCATTTTTTCAAGATGGCAGCCAGTGCCCCATAGTGGCAGTTCATCGAGGAGGCCGAGTAGTGGCAGTTCATCGATAAGGTCGAGTAGTGGCAGTTTATCGAGGGGGCCGAGTAGGCAGTTCATTGGTAAGGTCGAGTGGACCGCTCTCCTTTGTTGTGCTCTTTCTAACTTGGTGTTGTGGCCGGCAACTCTGATGATATTTAGCTCCATTTCAAGCCAGAGTGGTTTCTATACCTTCACCTTCATCTAGCCTGAAGGGTCAAGTGCTATCGGCATATCATTAATGGCATGAAACAATGGTAGGCCTACATTTCCTGCAATATTACTGTAGCTACCCAGCATAATCTTGTTTCCTCTGCGATGAACTAAGAGGTGAGATGAGCGTTTCATTGCTTTTTTCCTGCTGACAAAGGCAGCATTTGCTCCAATCAGTTTTCGATGTGGAAACCTCATCCTTCATTTGACAGAAAACGACGAGGGTTTATCCGTTTACCACCTTTCGCTCACTTTGATGTATAGGTAGGTCTATCTAATATATTAGGGGCTTAGGCCTACTAGATAGAATTTGGGATACTTAACTCCATGTTTGGGATACTTAACTCCATTCCACAGCAGTGTCTGTCACCAGTGGGACCCTGGTAGTGAGCGGCAAACACTCTCTTCATATCTCCCCACACCCTATCAAGTAGAATGTTGTCTCCTGGATGAACTGCCACTACTCGACCTTACCAATGAACTGCCTACTCAACTCGGCCCCCTCGATGAACTGCCACTACTCGACCTTATCGATGAACTGCCACTACTCGGCCTCCTCGATGAACTGCCACTACGGGGCACTGGCTGCCATCTTGAAAAAATGGCCGCCATGTTGACTTTTCTCACTGCCAGAACTTTAATCTGAAAACAGACCTGCCAAGGAACACTCCTGCCAAATTTCAAGCTTATATCACAATTTGTACTACAGTTTTTGAGCAAAACCATGAAATAGAGGCTCGTTTGGCGGCCATCTTGAAAAAAGCTGCCATATTGAATTTTCTCGTGGCTACCCCTTTCACCTGAATAACTGACCTGCAAGGAATACTCCTGCCAAATTTCAAGTTTATATCACAATTTGTACTACGGTTTTTGAGCAAAACCATGAAACAGAGGCCCGTTTGGCGGCCATCTTGAAAAAAAGGCTGCCATATTGAATTTTCTCGTGGCTAGCACTTTCACCTGAACAACAGACCTACAAGGAACACTCCTGCCAAATTTCATGTTTATATCACAATTTGCACTATGGTTTTTGAGCAAACCCATGAAACAGAGGCCCGTTTGGCGGGCATCTTGAAAAATGGCCGCCATATTGAATTTGTTTCGTGGCTAGCACTTTCACCTTAATAACTGACCTACAAGGAACACTCCTGCCAAATTTCATGTTTATATCACAATTTGCACTATGGCTTTTGAGCAAAACCATGAAACAGAGGCCCGTTTGGCAGCCATCTTGAAAAATGGCCGCCATATTGGATTTTTTTCGTGGCTAGCACTTTTTTCTGAAAAAGTGACCTTTTCGGCACACTTATGCCAAATTTCATGCTTATCTCACAATTTGCACGATGGTTTGCATAATCTGCTCCACTATGATCGATGTTAAAACCTTCGACATTAAAATTAGTACCAGTCTCACTAATCCCAGCAATGTGAATATTCTCTCTATGGAGGATCAGCTTTAGGTCATCAAATCGACTGCCATTATCGGCAGTCAGGCTGTTGATATTAGAAAAAAGAAAGTTCAAGTGCGTCACATTCGGACCAGGGTTACGTTCAATATCATTAGAGAGTCTTAAGAGCTGCTGAATAATATTCGGTTGCAGGGTCTCAAGGGACAGAGGGAGCCAAAGACCAGGAATAAAAAATACAGAAATGCACAACATATAAATCATGTTGACCACAAATTTCGGACAGACGATGTTCCTCATATTGTTTGAGACGAAGATACTAATCGACAGCGGAATTAAAAGGATCGACAACTGGAATGAAAGCAATCCAATCAGGCACAACAAAGTGAAAGGATCGATCAATAACATTGTAAGGCCAGAAAGTAACAACATGCACATGACGGAAAAACCTGAAAAGGAAAACCATGGCCCCAAAGAGATGCGAACAGGCTTATTGATAAAATGCCCACCAACAGATGTGAAGTGATAACCATACTGGAAAAGCCCGACTCTTGCCCTCCATAGTTGAAGATCAACCGGCATCTAAGTACGTCATAAAAACAAGAGGGGTGGCCGCCACGATCTCATATAAGAATGTGTGAACTGTGAAAAATTTATTTGAAGCGTGGTTCAGAGATTTATTGATGAACCAAGCGTAACTAATAGTACATGTAAACAATAAGAACTGGTGAACTACAAACAAAATGCAGTGAAAAGTAAAGTCAATGACATCTTTGAAGAACACTAAAGACGAAGGTACACTAAATACTAGTACAAAGTACACAGGTAGTGTGAACAGGGTTTCGTTTGTCATTTGTACTAGGCATTCAGGTGAGATACTGCTGCAGCATGATTATTCTTGCACGAGCAGTCTGGCAATGCTGACACACGATACTTAGAAAGATACACATGATTTTAAGCAGCAGGACGGCGGGCGGACTCTGCACCGCTCTCAGTGGGGCTCAAAATTTGGGCCCAAAAGACAGCAAACTACCGTTGTTGTTGCACAGTACGCCCGGTCGCCCCCTGCATTAACCATTCTGGAAGATCATCCACATAGTTGGTCATTTGCGGATGGTCACTCCTCTGCGCCTTGAAGAAGACCCTACCATCAGCACTCCACACACTGTCAACTAACCCTGCCTTACGGAAGCTAAGCAGCTTACTTAGAGTAAGAAAACGGCGTCTGGTAAGGTCTTCACAAATGAACACAGAAGATTGACCTTTCAACTTGGCCCTATTTTGGATCACTGAACGCCTCTTATTGTAGGCCACAAACTTACATAGTATTTGACATTTGCCTTTGTTGATCTTAGAAGAGAGGTGGGACCTTGAAATGTCCCCAATGGAAATATCAACACCCAGTTTTGAGGAAACAAAGTTCACAACAAAGTCATCTGTACCACCAGCCTCTTCAACATCACTGTGAGACACATTGCAGAAACGCAGAGCATTGCGTCGACTGTATTGCTCAAGCTCGTCGTGTGAGTTCGCCAGCTCCTTCCTCAGTTCTCTAATTACAGGCTCGGCAACACCAATTTTTGGTTTGACCGCTTGCAGCTCAGATTTTAGATCTTTGACATCGACACCTAGCTGCGTAATGCATTTGTTTTGATCATCAAGCTCCTTTTGTTTTATCAGAAGGAGATCCCTCAACTGCTTATTCTCATCCTGAATCGTTCGTACAGCACTACTTATTTTAGTTTCAAAGTGCGCGTGCGCCTCCTTAATCTGCAATGGTATAGCCTTCGTCATTTGGGAAATCACAGATGGTTTAGCTGTTGTCTTAATAATGGTGTCTTCAATTGCCGTAGACACCTCACTGGCGGTGACAGATGATTGCTCAAACAGGTCAGGCAGCGATGCCTGCCTCTTCAAACGAGGATACACACCAGTGGCAGAGTCAGATGCAGAAGACCTCTCCTTACGCTTAGAGGTAGAAGGGGTACCAGTATCGCTAGAAGTATTCACCTGTGTATTACTCTCATCTTGCTTTGATTTGGGCTCATTCCCCGCCTTTTTTCCTTTATTTTGCCTGCCGGACATAACTGAAGTTTCACTTATGCCCAACCGAGGGTCCGCAATAAAGCTCGTCGCAGAAAGAACACGGTAGAATGCCCACCGCTAATCCTGTATTAATGTAGAGAAAGCGTGTACTCACTCGAAAGTTGTACACAATAGGTCAATACATGCATGTACATATGTGCGTGCACAACACACTCTACTTGGCCTTCCACTGATTCGTCGTCGAAGAATACGAATAGACGACTTCAACATAAGGGCCCGGATGCGATGGATCTGGCGAACCCGGAAGTAGATGTACACAGCAATGCACGCAACCCTATGCAGTCGCTAAAAGCGCCGCCGAATAACTCCGAAAATACGCAACTCACAATACTCGATCGCGATATCCAGAACATGTACTTAACACTTAACAACTTCAGTACAGCAAATATCACAATCGTGGACTATTTTCGAAGATTTTCACACTTTTTTCTTGTAGTAAAAATGTAAACAAACAATATTAACGAGGTTTCCATCAGTGACGTCACTCACCAACAAAGGTAAAGGGTTTTCTGCGGACCAAGAATCTTCCACGTGGTCTCATCGACCAGTTTTCCGTACTTCCGGGTTCTTGTCCCAGCACGAAAGTTCTTTACAAATACGTCATTGTACCCAATTATCAAACATATAAGATTTTCCAGGGTAAAATGTCTGTATTTTCCCATAATATCGTATTTACAGTATTTATCTTACATATATTTTTGTGCCCGCCTGCAGCTTGTCCGCAGAATACCCTTTGGCGCAGTTCCAAAATGGCAACCTCGTCCTCATGTTTCGTTTACATTTTCATTGGAAGAAGAAAGTGTGAAAATCTTTGCAAATTGTCCAAGATCGTGGTAATTGTT
>NMRB01000041.1:724637-751602 GCA_002633025.1 Notospermus geniculatus
TAGGTCTTAGGTCTTAGATTTGTAGACACCCGGTAGGCCTAAGCCTGTCGTGCAGTGTCGATCACTCAAATCAGATTCGCAACTGCCCTATTTAGGGGGGGGGGGGGGGGTAGGAAGCAGCTGCCCCTCCTCCAGAGCCAACTGGGCCTAAAAACGTACGCCTATTATTTTAATGCATTTTGAGGAATGGCAAAAAGGGTACGCTATTCTGTCTCCCCCTGCCAGAAAGGCTTTTGCCCAAGAAGCTATATACCGGTAAATACGCCCAGAAGCTAAAAAAGTCTTTACCCAACCTTATTTTTTTTAATTTATTTTAATTTTGGCTCTTGGCTCTTGGCACTTGGCTCTTGGGTCTTTGGCTCTTGGCTCTTGGCACTTGGCTCTTGGCTCTTTGGCTCTTGGCTCTCAGATTAGGGTGTCCCGTTTTGTTGAACGTGTGAAATTTTTGCATTGATACGTTTGGTATTTGGACCGTATCACTCAATTTAAAAATCATAGTAAAAAATGCGATTCCGGAATCCGGTAAAATGCGAGTGGATGAAAAATTCCCAAACTTTAAATTTTCATTTCTCATAAAAGATTTACTACAACTCAATGAAATTTTGCTCCCTGTGGTGCTCATTACTAAAACGCCATATTGGAATCGAGCGTTTCGAAGTTTCACCATTGTCTCCTCAAATGCGATGAATGATTACTATGGTTATTACATTTGGCTCCACAATCTTAATACCAAAGATAATGTGCTGAAACTTTCACATTTTAGAAGCATAGCCACGAAAGAGTATTGAGTGAATTTGCATTGGGTTATTATGAACAGTTATTGAGAAATAGAAATTTGAAGTTCGGGACGGGTTTTTCCTATCTTACTGGATTCCGGAATCACACATTTTTACCATGATTTTTAAATTGAGTGAAAATGTGCTGATACCAAAAGCATCAATGCAAAAATTTTACACGTGAAATAAAACATCTTTACATTATACGGTAGCAAATTCCATTGAATTATAATAGACAGTTGTTGAGAAATCAAGATGTGAATTTCGATGCGTTTTTTTGGGCCCACCCGATATATTAGGTCCTGTTCGTGCATGGGGCCACAGAATTTGGCATGTCATCATTTAGGCAACATATTTTTCTGTATAAAAAGGACAATCTTGCCCACAAATGAGCATTAGCATCTCAGCAGAACAGGAAACAACACTGTCTTTTTATTTTTTAACAAGACTGTAAATTTCTAAGTTTAACATACACCGTAACTCTATCGGTCTAACGTCATACGCACAAAGACGCTCTTGCACTAACAGGCGATTTGTGGAACCAATCATCTCCTGAAATACATTACGTCGTGGTAATAAGTCCAATTTCGTATTTCGTACGTCGTGTTTCGTCAGATTTGCGGAACCGAACTAATGATGCAAGTTCCGACGACGGAAGTGGCAGCACAGATCAGTTTCATAGCTCAGATGTAGATGGTAGGACGACATCATGAGACACGATCTTCAGAATGCTTTTTAGGGCGTCCAAAGTTTGTATGTCGATACATGAAGTAGATACTACAGGGGGTATCAGAAAAAAAATCTCGAAAAAATCATCACAAAATAAACACAGAGGGGAGTTTCGAAAAACTGGCTATCCCTTTGTAGAGGATATGATTCTGCATCGAATGATACCAGTGTCATTGTTTACACTTCACGTTTCAATGAGCAGTGACTGTTTGAAGTTTGAAAAATTGAAGTCCTTTGAGCACGGAAATCTGGAAGTTAAAATTGGATCTGTCAAAGTGAATGACTAAAGTCTAGATTGAGTTTTACTAACGTGCCGAAGCGTTTTTGAAATAATTAATCCTTTCACCCTCTAACCCAGAAACAAAAAGTCTCATTTTTGAGTGTATCCTCACCAAATGGTAAACACACTTGCATGAAGTGCCCGTGACCTTAAGTGAATGTCTGGTCAATTTCAGCTTTTCTTCAAGTAGTAAATGTAATTAAATGCCTTATGTTGATCAGACAGTGACAAAATTCCTGGTTATAAAGTCTGTGAGCACATATGCACTGGCCTGAGATTTTGCCTTGTGGCCAGTGGTACGGGTGAAAAATGGTTAGACCACAGTAAAAAGTTTAAGTTTCTTGACACTTGGTGAGGATACACTCAGAAATGAAACCATCAGATGGTAAACCGGAAGTAGTGAAGCTCAGCTGGACATGCGCAAGAAGTTGATCTTCGTAGACTCGGCAATAGCGCAGGCAGAGAAATCCAGTGACGTCACATTTTGGAGATTGCATTATGTGTGCGTTTTCAATTCATTCCACGAATTTAAATTGGCGGGCGAAATAAGTTGTGATAGGTGGAAAATACAGAGTGAGCCAGTTTCCGGATGACAGTAGTACATGTAGTAGCAAATGATAGCAGTAGCCACAAAGGCCCACTTGGATGGTGGTCGATGACGTCATTGCACAACGCCACTAATGCTGACAGACGGATGTGCCTCGACGTTTTATTAGCCACGTGCTTGGCCATCAGCGATGCACCGCAACTCTATTAGTTCAGCACTAATTGTCTGTTTTTACAACAGACAGGGGTTATTCAATCATCAGACTGACTGTAGAAGATGTGATTTTATTTGACAAACCATATATTAAGAAACTGAAATGATAATAAAGGTAGTCTGGAAAATATTCTTGTTAAAATCTGATTTCTTTCAGTAAATCCCATTCCCCAGTGACGGCCAGTATGCAGTTGACCCGCAAAGGTCTGAACAGCGCCCCGACGTCTCAGCCGTCCGTGGTATTTGGCGGTAACTAACTGCTGAATCCGTGAACGAAAGCGAGGCTATGACGTCGGCGTAGCAGACGCTATAAAACAATCACTAATTTCGCACGATTTGTCAGACTTCAAGGTGGCTATGTTTACCATGCTGATGGAAGTTTCTCTGAGCGAAAGTTGTCGAAAATTTCACGGAAGTCGGTGCCGTTTTTGACCGAGTTATCGATCGAAAGTAACTTCGTGTGTTTTTGTGCTTTTGTCGAAAACAGGCGTTCTTCAGACTGCGTAAACTTTCTTGGAATAGTATTTTGAAACAGCGCCACTTCGGATGCCCAGGGAACCAGGTTATCGATCGTGTTAGAGATCCGAATAGTTGGATCACGGACCTGCATATACTGACGGGATAGGCAACTCTGACGTTGCCAAGTGCACAACGCTACGTGAATGACGTACGCCACCTGTGTTAGAACTGTTTCGCGGTCGTCCAGTAGACCGACTCGAGCACTGCACCAAGAAATGGTGACATCGTAAAGAAGAGTAATTCCGTCGTTTCATACTTAAATCTTGGTACATGTATCCTAACATTCAGTATTCATCTATCGAAACGATGTGGGCCAATTACCGACATATTATCCATCATTTCGTGTTTCCTTCAACAAGAAAGTTATGCCTTCACAGCAGAGAAGTATATCGCAATGCAGCGTGCATACACGGGAATTAGCACAGACGAATGGTTCCGAGTTGCCCATCCCGTCAGTATAGGTCCATGGTTGGATAACGCAATTCGGTAATAGCTGTGGTTACACTACATAGACATCCCCGGGCTTTTTGAGCCCGTGTCAAGCCCGGGCCTGAAAAAAACCCGCCTGAGACCCGGCGAGCGTGTACACTACTAAAATCTAGCTGAACTTAATTCCTACGCCCGGCGATAGGGTCGCTACTGGCACGCACTCTTCACGAAGAGGAGGCGCTAAATTGGAGTTCTGGCTTTTTACCGCGCATGCCCACAAGACACGCCGCCTGTCGCGGTGTTCAAGAACTAAACAAAGCCCGGGTCTATTGCGTCTACACTACTTCAAAAAGCCCGGACTTTTTATCCCCGGGTCTATTAGACCCGCGCTTTTAACAGGTGTAGACAGAAAAAGCCCGGGTGAGACGCGGGTTTTTATGTAGTGTAAACAGGGCTATAAATGTCTTAGCTAAATACTGATATGTGGTTTATGTGGTTGAATTTGAACGGTCTCCTCGATAAACGCACTTTTGTGCGAGGTGTCCGATTTCTTGAATGAGGTACTGGAGAAGCCTCGTCGAGGGCCCCGATCGCCTACTATTTTCCCGCGCGCAAAATAAATCTGCTGTTGAAAAGGTCATTTGCGGGTCGACTGTCTGGCCGCACCAGTTCCTACAATTCTGTGCTAATTCGGGTGTGGCGTCACGCGAAGAACCTCTAATATTTTGAAACCAATCTATTTGCATTCTCCAGTGCGTCAGGAGACATGGGCTGTCATATACATTAGCAAATGCTTATCCTTAAGATTTACACAGCGAGGTACAATGTAAATGCACTACAAAACTTGCAGGAAAAGCATTTTATGAATATCAGCCATTGTCCCATGCACGACTGTTATTGTCGAGGTGTTCCGCAGGCTATCAATTTCACATTTTGAGGGTACATGTATCAAAATATGGGCGTGGGTAGCACCTGGCCAAATAATTCTTGAGCTTTGACTTCAAATGTGTTCGACAGATGGCTCCCTTGCATTTTATATTCCGCTTCAAAAATAAAAACCGTTTAGTCAGTCATCTTTATATATTAGTGTACTGATTGCCTATGGGTCAGAGGAGGCACCCTAGTGGTTGTGCTTCCACTTCCGATGTGGCCACTGCCACCATGCAGCTGGCCACATTCCCTAAGATTTTCTTTTAGACCCTGATTGTTGTATTCTAGGTTCGAAGGTTCATTCGATACAAACGGAAAAGCGGTCCAGTAAAGGTAATCCCACCTTTGGTTATCGGTAAACAGGACCTTTGGTTCTTTGACAGCTCTGGAGGGAAAATAGTGTTTCATGTATGTCTGCCCGGTATGAGAAAAATGCCAATAATTACTGTACTAGTCTACAGCTTACATGATGGCACTTTTTGTCTTACATACAACACATCGATGGCAGAGAGAATGGATCTTATCGGCTGGAATGCCAAGTATCTTTACAAGTTATGCATTTTGTATCTGTTGAAAAATCCCCGGATGCATGTGCTTTATAATGTGACCAAGGGTGGTGGTTTCAGCGGCCGATTTATTGTCCCACCCACTGATCGTTGCTTCCGAACAAGTTCATTGAGATTTGACTACAATTCAGACGTAGTTATTGTATCGTGCTGGAGACGAAAGTACCAGGAAGCCTCGTTATATGACAGCATTGAATACATTGTAGGTGGTAGCATTCATATTAGACTTGAAAATGGTACACGACTCAGAATTTCAAGTCTTCGGATTTTTTTATGTCACAGTAAGGAGCTGTACTACCTGCAAGATGTCAAGCGCCCATTTAGCTTAGTTATTTTAAGAAGAAGAGACGGATATATGCCGTCAAAGCATGTGATCAGAAGTGTACAACATCTCAAACGCCGCACACCCTCACCATTTTATAATGGATATTTTAATGTAGTGTTTCTTCTCGCTTTACCCGGTCCCCGGGCGATTAGTTTCCAAAAACACACGCACGCGTTTGATGTTGCTGAGAACGACTCATCCAAAATGACCTTCATGGAAAGCCTAGTTGATTTCATGCCGCACACTCGGGTGTACTTAGAGGTACTTTTTCATTTCAACTCGTTGGATGGGTCTCTCCTTTACTTTTTTTGTTATCGATTTCGTCATGAGAAACATAAGAAATATATTAAAATCGTTCATGTGTACACCACTAACGATATGCGGCATTGAAGCCTGTTTGCACCCCTCTGATGACTACTGTTGGAAAAGAAGTGAAGGCTAGTAAACTTTTGGATGCCTCAAGAATTACAGAACGCCTGGATCTAAAAATGAATTCATCAAATTGATTGCCAATATATCAGAAATTCAAACAAAATCAAATACCGGGTGGATTAGATTACACTGTAAAAAACGAACGTGTTCGCTGAACCCATGGCACTGGGTTTATCCCTTTTCCACTTCCTAGACGCAGGATACGCATACTGACGGTAACGTGTTCAGACTTTTGTGCTCACTGTACCCACATGTGACAGGGAAAGTTTATCAACCTACTGTATCTGATTGGTTCTTCAGGGCGTCGACACGGCAAATAATGGCACTTTGGTAATTTTTGCGCTACGCCGCCTGGTGGCCATATTGACGTCCGAACTTCATGTGCACGTTAAGGTCATCTATAGCGAGGTTCATATCAAGTTTGAGCACTCTGGGTCAAGCCGTTCCTGATTTATAGCATTTAGGCGATTTTCAGGTTACACAACCTGGTAGCCACATTGGATGTTTGATTGAAAAATTACACGAGACTTACCTGTAAGTTGAAGTGTGATTGAGATTCTATCGACCATCAATCACGAAACGAGGGGTCACATGAGATATGCACATCTGATCCGCAGTCAGTTTTCAAAGCTTCGAAAGACTCAGGAAGCGAGAGGGTCACAAAAGGGTGGGCCATATTCCAAGTGGAAAGGAGTCATTTTCTAAATCAACTCCAGAAGCAACACCCAATTCCTAACACACAAGAAAACATGTCAACGATGTCCACTCCTTTAGAAGCGAAGGGAGGGCATGTGACCCCTCGTTTCGTGATTGATGGTCGATAGAATCTCAATCACACTTCAACTTACAGGTAAGTCTCGTGTAATTTTTCGATTCTACCATTAATCACTCATAATCTCCCATCAATCACTCCACTAGGTCACATGAGACTTCAAAGCCTTGAGGCCTGAGAAAAACGTTCACAGCATCAACCATTGGAACATTTATATTTGCTATACGACAAGAAAGATAAACAAAAGCCCTAAAAAGATAGGCCAATCTATACAGCTAAGCCTTAGCTGAGTTGCATGTAGCATAATTGCTGACAAGAGCCTGTCCTAGATCTTGAGTCGTCTCAATGGTCTTTTTTGTAGAAGACCGCAAATGTATGGGCATTTGCCCAGCCTATTCTTCGAAGGATGTCCTCCACCGACACTCCCACTGCACCCGCCTTAATGCCGCGACCGCTCTGGTCGAGTGGGCCTTAAAAATGTTTGTATCTATGCCTGCTTTAGCTAATAACGATTTTACCCATCTGGATAGAGTATCCTTAGACACAGCCTTATGAGGTTTCTGGTAACTGATAAACAGTTTAGGCTCGTCATGCGTACGAATGCTGGAAGTCCTCGACAAGTACTCAGTGAGCAACGATGCAAAAACAAGGCTCAGGAGTATATGCTGAGAATTCTACACTAGTTAAATGCTTTCCTGGTTTACCTGTCCTCAACAGAGTATCCAAATGAATTTCGCATTTGCCCGCAGACAATTTCATGTTTACCAACTTGAAATGGTGAAGTGTTTGTAACCTTTGCCCTAACAGGATGGCAGCGAGCCCAACAGTTCGGAGAGTGAGTTCTTTCAAGGACACATTATCAGGTGTCTCAGCCCGGAGATATGTAAACAGTACACATCCCACGTGGCCACATAACGTGGCAGACTAGGGCGCCTGTTGAACACCCCGCATAAAGCGGGCCACCAATTTATGTTCACCACAGGGTATGTTTCCAGATAGATAAATCACTGAAGATAGAGCTGACCTGGTAGTATTCAGGGCACTGTAACCTGCACCAGATTTAAATAACTGAGTCAAAACATTCAACACATCCCTGACAGCAACACATCCCTGACAGCCGGTTGAAGGAAGTTTATGTCCTCTGACTCACAAAATCTGACCCATTTAGCAAGGTAACATGAGTATTGCTTGGTCGTGCCAGGCCGCCAACTGCTTGTAATTATCTCCAACCTGTCACTGTTGAGCCCCAATGCTGAAAGGGAGTGCTTTACAAAGTGGGCGTGTCCTTCCCCGATACCAGACAAATCAATAGTTCCAGCTTCCCTTGCATTGGGTGCCTTTTCCGCGGGTCTGTTGGTAGAGTTAACGCCACTTGGTTCCTCGGTACTTTCAATGGTGGTCGTATCGACATTCTCTGCAGTACAGCAAACCAAGGTTGGGTTGGCCAGTTTGGTGCTACCACAAGGCCCTGTGCTTCTTCCAACTTGATCATCTGTAGGCAGCTTGTCAGGAGACTGAAAGGCGGGAAGGCATAGAATTTCAATTTGGACCAGTTCAGGCTGAAGGCATCTATTGCCCAGGCATCCGGGTCAAGTTCCCAGGACACAAATTTCGTGACTTGCCGGTTGAGCCGCGTAGCAAAGAGGTCGACCTCAACGACAAGGTGAAAGTGACTCATAGCCATCTGGAAAGTTGTTGACAAAACATCCATTCGTGGTTGTCCTTGAAGTGTCGGCTACGAAAGTCTGCCTCGGTGTTTTGCACACCAGCCACATGTGCACACGACAACCATATATTACGGGTCATGGCCCACTCCCAAATATCATGTGCAATTTTGTTGCACTCTGGTGACTTGCTGTCTGCCATCTCTCTGATTTAACAGACTGCTGTCTGGTTATCTATCATCAGTCTCACATGCTTGTCTCTTTCTTGAGAGCAGAGTGCCTTTAAGCCAAACCATGCCCCCAACAGCTCGAGATAATTTATGTACATGCCAGTTTCCTCGGGGCCCCATTTGCCTCCATCTGACTCTTTGGTATCCTTAATAATGTACCCAAAGCCAGTCAAAGATTACTATGGATGGTGATGTCAAGTTCGTCATGCGAAATGCGATTAAAGGCAGTTAACACGTGGTCAGACCACCAACGCAGTTCTACCCGAGCTCGATCAGATATCTCAAGTTTCTTGTCAGTCTCCGAAGTTTGACACCAAGGCCTGGCTTTTATCAGCCTCGAGCTGGCGGTAGAACAGCGGTCCGTACATGACCCCTGGGAAGCAGGCAACAAGTGTCTTAATTACTTCACCCAAGTGCCTGGTGATTGTACGCTGTTTTCTGAGAAGCCCATCACACAAAGCTTTAACCCTTTGCCTCTTTTCAGTGGGCACGCTAACTGTCATAGCAACAGAATTGAAAATGAAGCCAATGAAATTTTTCATCTGCTCTGGTGGCAAGGCAGACTTAACAGGGTGCGGGATCAGCCCATGGTCCCTAAGTGTTTCGTCAGATGTCATAGCTCCTCTCATACAATCTGCCCTTTGGTTCTCTCTCAACCATAGATCGTCAATGTAAATGACAGATGGAATTCCAATTTGTCTGAGCTGGGTCATGGTGGGTTTCATGAGCTTTGTCCAAATTCTTGGACAGGGGGCTAACCCGTTCGCAAAGCTGGTAAACTTGTACAATTGATGTTTAAATTAGAATTTGAGGTATTTCTGAAAGTATTTGTGAAATGGCACTGAGTAATAAGCATCTTTAATGTCAATGGTGCTCATGTAGCACCCTGGGGTCATGAGATCAAAGACTGTTTTCAAGCCTTCCATCTAAAAATGATGGTACTCAAGATGTTTGTTAAGCTTGGAGAGATCAAGAATCATTCGGTGAGAGCCATCCTTCTTAGGCTTCAAGAAAATACGTGAAATGAATTCACCTTCTTCAGGTATGCTTTTTGGAGCAAGTTCACAATCTCTGCATCCACGATGCCTGCTTCTTCTTCAGAGAGCCTAATTGGTGACGGCCTCTGTCGCTGCAAAGGGGGTCTCAAATAAATTCAAGCTTATAACCATACTTGATAATTTGAAGCAGTCAGCTTCTTCCAATTCTGGGAGTTATCTCGTATTCGACCAGCTTGGAAATTTGGGATGTCTTTCCCCGACTGAAGCTTCACGTTTGTGACATAGGTTTGAAACTCATTCTCAATGCTTTCACAAAGAAATTCAGTGTGTGGCAAGGGCGTGCAAGCTTGTGCACTCACCTCCGGAACTACTTTTGACTCTGATTTTCCAGCTTCTTTTTAAAGAAGTTTGGTTTGCCTCGTCCCCTCCATTTCGAGTAGTTTTGACCGTAGCTGTGATTGGAGGGCGTGGAGCCCTTCTTGAAGTTTTTTGATGACGATCCGGAGTCCCTGGTGACCTTATCTGCCTGTTTTGTGTTTTTTACAGCCTTGCTGATGTCGTCACGAAAAAGCTTGTCAGTGACGGGAGCTGTCTCTGGATGACAAAGGCTCCAATACCTCGGTTTGAGGGCCGGTGTCTTATTGCCTCCTTGCGCTTGATCGACAGCTCCTGGCTGGTATTGTATTTCAACACGGGAGAGCGAAGGAACACGACGTTGATTTCCGACCTACATTGGTTTAAGATAAGAGACAGAGGATTCATTTTCAGGCTAGATTATGTAAAAGATTACGAACGCGTATACAGGAGGAATGAGTTTGGTTATTACAACAGTAGGCTATGGATTGATCATCTTGTTGGACATTCAGTGTGACGACAAGAGAAACCTTTACACTTGATGAAGTTTATATGATAGCGACCTGGCCTGCTGATTGGACGATGAAAAGACATAAACGAATTGCATATGTTGCACTTACTATTCTTTCTTTCACGATACACAAATCAACCTTCCTTCGTCTTTGCCAGTGATAACGGGGAGTTGATTTAATGGCCCAAAATGGTGTAATATTCTTGAATGTTCATTTGGCATTGTTAATCGTTGTTAATTGGTATAAAACATCTCTCTCTCTCAAAAAACAGTGCCATATGGTTTCAATTGCCATGCGGATGCGGATTGAAGGTGGGGCGCGAACTGAAAGCTGGCGGAAAACCCCGAGGACGAAACAAAACGTTCTCTATTATAGAAACATTCATCACCATCTCGGGGCCTGTTCCGACAAGGATTCCGGAATGAAATTACTGCCATTCTGTTGGTATATATATATAATATAAATTAGAGTGCCAGCACGCAATTTCTCTCTGCAAAATCCAAAATACATTGTATACTCACTAGCCATAAGATTGCAACATAGTTTTTTTTTCTGGATTTCTCTCATTCACTACTTTTACATCTATTTTCAAATATATCGGGTGGCCCAAAAAAAACGTGCCGAACTTCAAATTTCGATTTTTCAACAACTGTCCGTTATAATTAAATGCAATTTGGTACCATATCATTTAAAGATGTTTTGTTTAATGTGTAAAATGTTTGCTTTGATAGCTTTGGTATTAGGGCCGTATCACTCAATTTAAAAATCATAGGGAAAAAAATGTGATTCCGGAGTCCTGTAAGAAACGGGTGGATAAAAATTTCCCGAACTTTAATTTTTCATTTCTCAAGAACACTTTACTACAACTTAATGAAATTTTGTCTGACGCCGCCTCGTGATATTGGCTCTAGTGAAAATATTAATCCAATAACGTCAATCTCTACGCCGTGGCGCTCATTACCAAAACGCCATATTTGAATCTAGCGTTTCAAAGTTTCACCATTGTCTCTTAAAATATGATCAATGATTACTATGGCTTTTATATTTGGTGCCACAGTATTAAAACCAAAGATATTGAGCTGAAACGTTCTCATTGTAGAAACATTGCCACGGAACAGTACTGAATAAATTTTCTTGGGGTTGTAATGAATAGTTTTTGAGAAATAGCAATTTGAAGTTCGGGATGGGTTTTTTCGTATCTTATTGGATTCCGGAACCACATTTTTCACCATAATTTTTATATTGAGTGACACTCCCTGTCAGTTTTGTTGAATGATGTGGCGACTTCTGATTGGCTGAATTGCCGGCGTATGAAAGCGCACATCGTAAAAGTTCAACAGAGTTGAACTCTGGAAAATGTTACGCTGACATGCGCCGGTATACGGCGAGTGCTCTCTTCCGTGGACAGTATAAACCTATGCGCCAGCTAACGCCGGCTGCGAAGGTATGATGCCGTCTTAAGGCAGATTAATATACTTCTGACGACGTCACCCGCTGTACGCTAGCACACGCTTGCAGCCGGCCTACCATCATGACCACAGGCGTTTGCATTAGCCTTGGCGCCGCCAACCGATCTAGCGTATTACGGCGGGTGACGGCACCTGAAGTATAAATCTCCCTTTACGGCGGTGACGGCGTCAGAAGTATAAATCCGCCGTTACATCTGTATCTCTCCTGACTTTTACTGCTTCGCTCATGGTATTGCCTTACTTCCGACAAATCCAACATTTGGTGGGGGTTGCGGCGAGAAGGCTGGAGCATTTCAACAAGACTGCGTCTCTAGAGTCGAAAGAAAGGAGGCGTGACTTTATCGTGGCGATGTCTCGTGCCAAGTTTTTTTCCTTTCAGATCCTTGAAAGAAAAATCGTAGTAAGATTTTCTGATAAATATCTTATAAAAATATCTTACGAAACAGCTAAGTTATTAAGAAAATTATAAGATTCTCAGTAAGATTTCTGTCCTGGGATACCATGTTTCTTGAATGTGTGTTAAAAGAGGTTTATGCGTTTCCAATTAAATTATTGATAAAAGAACCAAAAAGTTTGCGAATCCTTATTCTTAGTTGTGAGGTTTAAGCTCGAGTCCGAATGAGATTTTCAAGCGAGGACGAGAGGATCGTCACTGGCCTGTTGAATACAACTCCACTCGAAAAAAATAGCTTTCCTTTCATGAGTTTTTCTTTGAACAAAATGCATTAACGACCCGTCAATTGGACTGAACTTAAAATGACGATACTTAGTGTCATAGGTTTCAGGATAAAATGACGTCAGTGTTTCATGAAATGTGAACATACCGTCCCCTTGTTTGAGGAGACCGTTCTTGGGGTCTGGAATCTGCTTCATTGCAATAGCAAAAGAAGTGGGAACACTTATCAAGAAGAGTAAGCCAGACGAGAGGTCGTATTTAGGTTCGAATTGTTGAAAACATGTTGTCAAAAGTCTAGTAATGAGTTGGACACAGTATAGTTGCGCTTCCACTACAAAAAAAGCCGGTATTTGTCCGCTCTTATTCTGCTTCCATTACAGAATAGCCGTGTTTAATAAGTCCGGTTCTATTAAGTGCGGATCAATTTAGTTCGAGTTGCGCTTCCACTACAAAAAAGCCGGTATTTGTCCGCTCTTATTCTGCTTCCATTACAGAATTGCCGGGTTTAAAAAGTTCGGTTCTATTAAGTGCGGATCTATTTAGTTCGGATAGCATAGCCGATCATACTCCGAATCTAGATGGATGCGGATAAATTTTGTAGTGGAATGGCAATAACACCGGATCTATTTGTAGTATTATGCTCGGCTACAGGTGGCTCCACGGTCGCTTGCGACTGTGCATGACCTATCCAAACTAAACAGATCCGCACTTAATAGAACCAGACTTATTAAACCCGGCGATTCTCTAATGGAAGCAGAACAATACCGGCTTTTTTGTAGTGGAAGCGCAACTTATGTCACTTGTTTATATAAGAATTCTTCCACATGGGAAAATAGATAGGTGAAACCTGTCTCCACAATGTAATGTATTCCCTTTTGTAATCTGAGTGGTGTCTCTCTTAGAAGAACAGGAACACCGTTTATGAGATTAAGGTCAAAATCGTTAGATTTGTTTCTAGATTCTTTTATGTCGAACACTGTGTGTGTTTTCCGAGCAGATACCTCACAAGAGAGAACGATCTTCCTCAGTCCAATGCAGAAGCCACAATGCCGCAATCGCCGTCGCTGGCAAATTTCTGTTGTTGGGACGATCAATTTTCCTGACAGGATACCGCGAGCAACATCACAAAGCAAGTATCGAGTTTCATTGACAAGAATGATGTACCGTTTATATACAGTGTTATTCACAATTATATGTAGCTGAGATAACAGCTTTTTCTCACAGAGAATATGATGGTCCTTCCTTCTGTAGCGATGGTATACTTTTAACGTTCTCACTGGACGATGGTGCCATCTGTAGGCCATCTAGCGTGATTAACCGCCGGTGTCATTTCGAGAACCAGTGTGAGGCCTCATTGTGTGTCGCCCTTGAAATGTGTACCTAAGAAAGGGAATAAGTTTCGTCTCATAAATGATCTGCGACAAGTGAACGGTTTTATTCAGGAGCGTCGTTTCACTAATGAAGGGATCGAAGTGGTTCAGGATCTTGTGCGTCATAACGATTTGGCAATGAGGAGGTAGCCTAATTTTTTCTACTATTTGATGGCGCTGCGACCGTATCCACTTTTCCACTGTGACGTTGTTCGGAACGTCAACGTCACACTACCGTGACGTTGTGGCTTCATGCTCGCACCGCACATTGCCACGGAGATGACGTCCTGAAGACAATGAAGAGGCCTGATACGGTCGCAGCGACATCTTTCCGTGGAGAAATGGCGACCTCCTCATTGCGGTAGATTTAAAGGACGGGTTTTACCACGTCCCTGTTCACGAAAAGATCTACGGTTGAAAGCTATTACGCTACTAGCGCTGTCGGTAATGCTTCGGCCATCCGATATTGCACCTAAGGCTACCCTTTTTGACAGCACTTCTGAGACTGCGTCGGGAGTGTTATTTTCTGTTGATAATGTGGAGATATGTCCTGACGGTTCGCTGTCTTTGTGTTTTTTGGGGATCAAGAATGATTCCACTAGGAAAGGGTTAATGGTCAGTTTGCCGCCGGCTAGTGTGAAAAAAGTTGATCCTGTGTCAGCCTTGTTGGTGTACATTGAAAAAGCTAGTCGTGTCAGGAACAAACGTCGAGAGTGTTATTTTCTGTTGATAATGTGAAGATATGTCCTGACGGTTCGCTGTCTTTGTGTTTTTTCGGGATCAAGAATGATTCCACTAGGAAAGGGTTTATGGTCAGTTTGCCGCCGGCTAGTGTGAAAAAAGTTGATCCTGTGTCAGCCTTGTTGGTGTCCATTGAAAAAACTAGTCGTGTCAGGAACAAGGTTCCGGGTCATCCGGTTTTTCTTACCTTGAGTGCTCCTTATAAGGCGGTATCTGCCTCAACAGTTTCTGACATTATGCGTGAGGCAATAGGTAGGGCGGGTCTTACAGGATTAGGATTTACGCCCAAGGACTTCAGGCCTACTGGGGCTACCACCGCGCTAGAGGCAGGAGTCAGTCCTGATACAGTTATGTCTATTGGCAGATGGCGCACTGCAGATGTTTTTTACAGACATTACTCTAAATTCCCACTTACCTGTCCCATTCCTGAACTCGGGAAAAATGACTAAGTCCGAATTTGAAGATAATAGGGTGGGGGTATGGTGACAAACAATAATGACCTGTCCACTTTATTGTCCCACGATTCGAAGGCTTGCGAAGAATGACCGCGTGCGACAACTTAATTTGAATGGGGTGATGGCTGACATGACTCAGGCTATTGGTAAGTGACATAACAATGTAATAACCATACCCCCGCCCCATTATCTTCAACTTCGGACTTAGTCATTTTTTCCGAGTTCAGGAATGGGACAGGTAAGTGGGAATTTAGAGTATGTCCACTCTAAGACGCCTACTAATTACTGTGACAAAGTCCTGGGTACAACACAGTGAGCTGTGGCTAAGATAACTTGTGAGCTTTCTATTACCTGTTAATTATGTGTTTTCCTCTTTAAGAACTGTATACGTGTCGCTGAAACTTGTATTTGCTTTAATTTGGCCTCAGTCAGGTTGGCTTCTTTGTTTGGTGATTTGTGATCTATAGCCGTATTTGTGCTGTTTGTTACTAGTACTCTGAGCTATGAGACTATTAGTTCCGTTAATTTCTTATTCTCGTTCTAGTTTGCCTGGGTCTCTCACCGTTGGCATTTCATTAATAAAAGTGTTTTATTCTAAAACCTTGTCCGTGTCCGGTGTTGACGTAGGTTCCCCAGAAGTGGAGTCTACCCGGACACTGGACGATGGTGCCATCTGTAGGCCATCTAGCGTGATTAAACGCAAGATGGCGTTGGCGTTCTTGTCCTTGTGCAAAAATTTATATACTAAACAATATCTTCTCTCAGTGTTATTATATGATGTATTTTGGTATTGTTCTTATCGTTGTGGTTCGGTTGCCTGTTGGACAGGATTTCAATAAATAAAAGTGTTTTATTCTAAACCTTGTCCGTGTCCGGTGTTGACGTAGGTTCCCCAGAATGTAATATCAAAATGTTGATATTTGGAAAAATATGCGTAAATTCTAACCAGTTTATGCAAATCATCCAAAATTTCATAATTTTATGATTCGAGGTCAGCTCTATCTACTGACACCAGAATTTTGTAAAAAATCACGAAAATCTCAAATTATCAAAAATATGATAATCTCTATTATCATACCTCAAGAGAACGTCGGCCAATCACAGCGTGTCATTTACGGTCACGTGCCATGCGATAATTTTCATTATTTCATGGCATTATTTCATGTTTGACCGTCGGCAGTGTCATTGTGAATGTCGTGACGTTCTTCGTCAGACGACGACGATTTTGGCATGCACGAAATACCGTAGGAGATACAATACAACCAGCAATCTATAGATCTTGTGCAATGATACCATATTTTCGAAGTTTACGTGAACTACGAAGGTAGGCCTACATCATGACTGAAGGCCTAGGTGTGCCTGCATTATCCATTGCCGCCGTTTGTGTTTGTTTGTTTCAGAGGCAGGCGCGTCGGATCCGTATCCTACTCCGCCACTTTGCCCTTCCTCCAGCCGGCCGATAGGCGGCCGTGCCGTGGGCGTGGCGCAGGCCCAAATGTAGGCCTTCATACCGGTATCAAGTCCTACGATCGAAACACGGTGTATTCCGCAACACAGCCTTTTTGTTTTAGCACGTGCCAAGAAAGGATTCATTGATTCGTGTATTGGCCTTGCCCAGTCGGGCTCCCGGCATTCCATCACCTCAGTAGGCCTACGCGCGGGTCGAAACAAAGCACAGGGGGTCTGAATGTCTCAGAGGAATGGTATACTCCGATGACTTCCGACACAGATTTTTGAATGTTTTGGCTGCAGAACTTCTGTAGTTAGTAGGCCTGTGCTGCATGTCAGGGTAGGCCTATAGGCCGACACCTCCTCGCTATAAAAATCATCACAATGTTCAAAGTTGAGGTATGATAAAATAAATATTTCACGTCAAGCCATGAAATAATGGAAATTATTCGTCAGGTCAAAAAACGAATAATTTCCATTATTTCATGGCTTGACGTGAAATATTTATATATTATCTCATCAACCACTCGACAGATTTTGATGAAACCAGGACCAAAATCCTCAGAAACTTCCATTCTGTCAGAACTACTATAAAATGAAAATATCATTACAAAATAAAAGATGTTGATTTTCAAGTTTTTTTTTCTGATAAGCAATTTCATTATTTTGATATTTTGAAATTTCCAAAATTTTGATGCAGAAATGTGAGCAACAAGTTTTCCTTTCATATGTAACAAACCGCGTCAAAATTGGTTCGGTAGTAAAATGCCCCACCAGCATGTAACTGACGCAGAAATCATCAAAGACACCAGTAAAGGCAACAGAGTCCTCATTCCAAGAATTAAACTTGCCCCCTCAGATGTATCACTTCCATTCACCCTACAACGTATCCAGTTTCCTGTACGTCTCGCCTACTCGATGACTATCAACAAGGCACAAGGGCAAACATTCAAACACTAGGCTTTTACCTCGAAACACCAGTCTTTTCCCACGGCCAACTCTACGTTGTTTTCCCAAGGGCAACCTGTTTCCATAACATCTTCATCGAAATCAAGCAAACTCCATCTCAAGGACTACATAACAAGATTCACCTAACCACCAATATTGGTCTGTTTTATAGCCAGATCATGGTTTTTATTACTTACTCTTCACCCCGTTGCTAGTATGACCCTCCCTTCTATTATAATCATTGTCGCCGTTCTTGTAGTCTTGGATTTGGGAAGCCGCCGTCTTTTGGTCTTTTGCTCTTCTGTTCTACTGTATTCACTTTTCTTCTTCAAGTTTTAATTATTGCCATAAAAATAATGTATCTATTCTGTACAGGGCCAACAATGCATATGCTTCGGCCCTGTACCTATACTCTGTACTTTTTCTATGAACAATAAATTAAAATTACAATTACCAATATTGTCTTCAAAGATATATTATAACACTGCTTTGGCGAGTCTGCTAACAAATCACTTGACTTACCGGTAACTGATCAAAAACTGATCAAAAACATTACCAAACCCGTCCGTAGGACGGGTCATATGCCAGTATGTCAAATGTCGATATTTTCGCCATTCTCGTGATATGCAGTATCTGAATTGCGCGAAAACATATCAGACTAGAGGAGTGCATATCTAGTTCAAATACTTTTGATACAGATATTGGAATACAGAAGCGGTAAATTTTGCCTTTAATGAAAAGCTAAATTCCCTCTGTTCGAATATTAATGCACATCACTGTACATGTACTATTTTGTTTAGAATGACACCAGACAGAATATAGTTCTGTGCAACCGTACCAACTTGGTAGCCAGTTCGGTAACCATCATAGAATGATACTACGCCTAGTATGCTTTTGTGCAACCGGGACCAGGATGCAAATTTAGTAAAGTGGCTGACCAATCAATTCTCTCATGGATCATTTCGCCGGAATTCTACGAGGGATAGAGAGCCAGTCCAAAATGTAAACAAAGAACATGTGTTTACCTTCTAAAAATAGATGAAACCGTCCTCAACCCAAGACGGAACAGCCATAGTGACATCACGGAGTACCTAAGCAGACCTCGAATTCTGATTTTGCCATTGGTAAATGGAACGATGACGCAGCAGGAGATTGCAACAAACACGTCACCTGCATTGGATTCTATATACGGCCCGGGTATTACCTCACCGGCACGCTGTTTTTACGCGACAAACTTAAGTCGCAAAATACCCATCAAATGATTACGGATTGAGCCAGTTAGCGAACTTGACCTGTGTTTTATATTCATCTGGACATCATGTAAGTCTTAAGCTGTTACATCGTTTATTTCATGTGTTATCCAACTGAAACCAAATGTTGCCAGGATAGATTCATAAGTCAGTAAAACCACTGAAGACCGACACCTGTGAGGTGGTGACGGTCTTACTATTAAACTTACTCCACGGGCCCTGGGATCTACTTCCACTCACTTCGATTTATGAAAATCAGTTACAGGTACAGTATATTCTCACCAAATTGAATTACCACGTCTAGAGACCCCGCGAAATATGTCAACTAGTTTTATGAAGGTTCCACTCGTACGTTTTTGTCGTATAAAATGATATATTGCTGCGTCCTCTGCATTGAATCCGAAGTATTTAATATTGGTATCAGCGATATGTGGAAATTGAACTCGAATTTCATCAAATGCGCTTCGATCAGGTGAAATTTTCGCCAGGCTATGCAGGGGATTGGGAATTTCTCGAAAACAAATGGCCTTAGGACCTGGAAAAACAAGTATGCAAGGGAGACACACACCCAGCCAGTTAATAAATTTTCCTACACCTATTGCGAAACTACGTATCAAATTAAGATGCTGCAGTTTGTGTGCGAATGGCTGGTATCCCCTCCAAGGACCACACGCGACTATCAAATGGTCGTACGGAACTAATTCGAAGGAACCAATGAAGTCGTCACAAACATTAATTCCTCTAACGGTCAAAGACACTGCTTTGCGTTTATCAAATAAAATCGATTCAGACATTTTTATATTATAAATTGTGGCTGTAACATCACCATTGACACGGCACCAGATGACGAGTGTCGAACTAAACCAAAAAGACATGTGAGTTTCGGTAATTCTTGAACATACGTTTTTTGCGGGTATGACCAGGCGTCCCCGAAGGGTACCATTCCGTAGATCGTACAAGTGAGACACGAACGAACCACCCCCTTCCTTGGTTTGTAAAACAAAATATTTCCCAAAACATGTGTATCTAAATTGTCCTCTAACCTGCGGAACCGTGTATTTGCTGGAAAGGTTGAACAGTTTGTTTGCTAACCGATAAGCTGACAGGATAATAATTGGAGTTGTTTCGGAGCTTTGGACTGCAACAAAATATCCTGTTATGCGATCAAAAAACCAATATTCAAGCTCCGAAAGATTTAGTGGAGGCAAAAAATGTACCCGAATATTTAACTGATGCTGAATGAGATTATATTCCTACAATACGAAGTGTAGTATCTATACAGTGTATATCAGAAAAAAGGAAACCGATATTAATTTGTAACTTTCTTGGAGATGGCTAAACATTTTGGAAATTGGCAAGCACCATTTATTACCTAATGATGTCCTCTTTCTTATGACACCAAGAAATCCAATTTACTGTCACAGATGACTGAGCACGAAGCAGTTCAATCAACCACGTCAGAACTGGTCTTGCACCAGATTCACAGCAGCCTTACTCCAACAATTGTCACATTAAAAAAGGAAGAAAGACCAGGAGTCCTGTACAAAGTTTTTATTGAGTGATTTAACATTTGGGTGCTTATTCCTGTCCAAATGTATCTGCTACTTGCTGGAAGCTTCCAGTCCTTAAAGATACAACAGGGGTATAAAAGGCCCAAGTCTTCCAAGATGGCCGTTCAGATGCATACATTACTCACACCAGTTATGAAAACTTGAGGAGCTCCTAAAATATTTTCTGTAGTTTCTATGAATGCAGGGCATGGTTTCACCCCAAAATTGTCACAGACCCTTATGAATGTCATTGAAATCTAATGGGGAGCCCTGTTTTTTATGAAACCCCCTACAATATATAAAATAGAAAAATTTTTGATGACAAACTTGATAAAGATTCAAAATTCCCCCTCTCTGATTGACAGTCAGCAAGTAGCCAATCATCTGCAAGTAAACAGTAGCACATGGCTGTTGAATAGCTAAAAGGTGTGCATGCAGAAACAAAGATGTACATTGTACTTACAGTCACTGAGATCCGCCTAACTTAGGTAGTAATCCTTTTCATATTTCAAAATAAACTATTAAATATCTCACAAATAGAATAATTCCATAAAGTTCATGTATCAAGAAAATTTCTATAGACATGATAAAAGTACAATCTCTGAGTCTGATAATCTGAGTAGAATCGATGTCCAAATAGCTCAAACTGCTCTCTGGTTAGTTTCAGTGTGTATAGTTTTGGATCCATTTTTGAAAATGCGAGCCAAAATTCCTGAATGGTAGGTACAGGTAATGTGATATTTTAGGATTGGACCATTTTCGTAACAGAGGGGTATAGGAAAATCGGCTAGACAGGATGTGACCCAGGAGGTTCAGCTCAGTCCAGACAACCACCTGTAAAAATCCTCCATCTCCTTCACAAGTCTGCTGGTGTGGAACCAGGAGTTACCGCAGATGGACACGAAAATGAGGATGACACTGGTCCACCAAAGAAAAATTACAAGAAGAACAACCCAGAGACTGTAAAACGTTACAACGAATCAAGGAAGGATAAGCCAAAGCAGCCAACGGGTAATATCAGCTTTTGTGCTGATTCGGATGAGGCTAAAACAGGATTAAACAACCTGATGCAGGAAATTAAAAGCTATCTTGGAGATAGAAATCCAAATAAAGCAACGAACTCTAAATTTCTGGTGGAAGTTTGTAACTTCTACAAAATGCATAACATCACAAAAAACACTGATGATGCTGCTGACCACATGAAGGACTCACTGGGTGGAGTCCACTAGCAGCAAGAGGTTTGCAGATCTAGAAGCATCAAGGGAACAACTATTTCTGACAAGAACTGTCATGGATGTACGCAACCCAAGGAGGCAGGTGGAAAATAATCCGAGTGAAGAAAAGGAAGTCATATCAATTTTGGGACGTTATTTGGGAAAAATTTGCAATGATGAGACTTTCCCTTTAAAGACAATGTACACAACACCCCTCTGTAATTGGACTGGCCCAATCTGTGAGTAGCACTTTTGTTTATAATTGAAAAGACAGTCTGACCAGTTACCCCTTCACACTTCAATAAAAGTAAAAGAAACCAGATGCTGCCCAAAATGGTCCAGTTCATAAACCCTGCAGCTATTTGCAACACTCATTACATGGTGAGACATAGCAAGTTCTGGTCCAAGTTTGATGGTATGGTCTGATGGGTGTCAGATGTTGGCCCAGAATTGTCTGGTCCATATGAACTATTACAACAAATTAGTACATTCACTGGGTGAGGTGTTGGCAAGTTTTCATCCAAGTTTGGTGGTCTGGTAAGAGAAAGTCACCAGGAAGTACTCGGGTTTTACAAGATGTATTTATCTCAAGGTGACAGCAGGAATGTGAGGCCAGATCATCCACTGCAAGACGATTTCCTTGTACTTGAACACAGTTATTAACCCACTGGGCTAAAACACATTTTTACTAGGGATTTTTGTATCATTTAATTCTGAAATCTCACATGCATTACAATGTCACTACTAATCAACAGCCATGTGCTTATTTCCCGGGAATTACACGTAGTACTATTAATAACAACCACTCAGCAACTAGGTACCGTTAACAGTGGGCAGGACATTGTAAGTAGGTCACCTACCCCATCAGACTGATGGGATGTTGCATCTTTAACCACTCTGTTACCACAAACACACGCTGCTCAGTTGTAAGCTGCATTTTGCTGGTCTGAGAAAATGAACAACCTTTCCAACTTTTTAGAAGTGTGAAATGTGTAACATGCAGAGGATTGCATAATTTGGAAGCCCAACAAAAACCGCACTAGGCAGACAAGTTTCAATTCCAAAATATATATCTGGTGCAAGACCAGTTCTGATGTGGTTGTTTGAACTGCTTCATGCTCAGTCATCTGTGACAGTAAATTGGATTTCTTGGTGTCATAAGAAAGAGGATATCATTAGGTAATAAATGGTGGTTGCCAATTTCAAAAATGTTTAGCCATGTCCAAGAAATTAACAAATTAATCTCGGTTTCTTTTTCTAATACACACTGTATAATAATGCTGGAAGTCGGCTCAGTAAAGTCACACTTAGAAGCTTTGTTTTGCCTCGAAATAGAGGATACCATATCCTGATGCAACGGGTGGTTTAATTCGCAAAGAGGACTTTGTTCAGGGAGCAATTTTACTCTTCTCAACGGTGTTGTTCGATTGCTTTCTAAATTCTCCCTACCACGCAGCATNGTCTACTTTTTGCGGATATAACCACCCATAGGTCTGCAGTCTGCAGTCTGCAGTCTGCTGGTCTGCTGGTCTGCATTTGTCTGACAACCCGAATTATCTGTCTTGAATCAATCTGCTCATTGGCTATGAACAACAAGGACCTTGATTTTTGGATTGTCATGAAGTAGTTTGTGTTTTGAGGGTCAAGCAAATGGCTTACATAATACTTCCTAAGTGATGCAGGGCATCGTACTCTCACATGAGAGAGCCTGACCTGACTGTTTTCATTGAAACAGTCGATTATTTCAATCAGACTAATTTTTGTGTATAGTAAAAACATATCACAGTGACAAATATAGATTCTGGTCGAGTAATCATATCCTAATGGTTTCAAGTTACAAGGAATAGGTGTGGTGTTCGATGACTGTAATTTTGCATCAGATTTTGATAACTTTAAGGTGAATGCCATTATCAGACGCTTTATGTCATCATAAATCAACAAGGTTACGTCGAGGGCGAGAAAAAAATACTCTCACGTTGGAGGGATCGTACAATTGCGCCGTTTTCGCCGTGGCATTGCGTGATAAGTGTAAAATGAAACCGTTTTTTCCAGATTCTGAGATGAAAAAGTAAGCTATTAGTAATAAAGCATCGGGTTGAAAACAAGTTACAGAGATACCTTTCATGTTGTCCTGAATTAGCCACATTTGATCCACAAGGGTACCGGGGCCATTCCATTCTAAACATTCTTGTCTGGTTTTCAAGTCGATTCGACCAGCATATTTGCCAGACCTAAAATCATAGACAGTCAACAAAGGCCTCAAATGAGATTTCAGCTTCTGCTTATTTCTGCTGTTAACCTCGTAATATATTGTGTAATTTAGCCTGAATGCAGGTATAATTGTTCTGTAGTGACCCCGTAATCCGTTATTTTTGAAAAATGTTGCATTGTATCCCAGTCGACAATTTGCATTATGTGCATCGATAAAATACGAAGCTTGCGTCACCCACGGCGGATCCACTGAATTCAATATTATTATTAGAGGTTGTGTTGGGTGGCCCTTTATGAATGATGGTTTTTGTATGGGCGGTATGAATGGTAACTTCTTGTGGATGCGGAATTCTCCTAAGTCTCTCTAGGTTGTTTAACCAGACATCGTCTCAGCGATTTTATTTGTCTTAGAAATAGTCACACAGGCCATACGAACATTTTAGGCAATACAAATTAAAATAACTTGTTTCTCATTTCAATTTTCCTCTGAGACAGGCGCGCGAGGGAGCTCTTTTTTATTTTCTTGATTTTTTAAATTTAGAACTTAACTGAATTTTCAGACAAAAGGGAGGCCCTTCATTGCTGATACATGTATTCTGCTAAATACCTCTGGATTCCACAGGAACGTGTTTCTTGGTGAGTGAGAACGACTAGGAAGCTTGGGAAAGGCCCATTCTGAGGAGTAGTTGGTAGATAACTGATATTATCCCACTCTGGAGAATCTCCCACCTTTCAGCAAGGGCATTGCTTAAGCTTCCCTGCCCTTCTCACCCACCGGGGAAGACAAGTGCCTGTGGTTATTCCTCCAGAGTTACTAGCAATTACCGACAAGAACAAACATTCAAATATATCGGGTGGCCAACAAAAATGACCCACTAAGTAGTTTTCAATAATTTCAACACTATAAAAGCTGGGCCCTTGATATTTTAGTCACGCAAATATATGGATATTATTCATTTATTGTAAACGTTTCAGCACTAAATACCGAACAGTTTTGACATGACAAAAAACTCAAAATTATATGTCCAAAAAATTTATGCCGGACTGAAATAAATGTCACGCGGGATCGCATCGAAATTAAACACTTGATATTGTCATCATAACCATCTAACGGAATTTTCTGAAATTTCAACTGTATTATTTGTACGATTTGCGGCATCCATGGTACGAATTTCACGTTCATACCATGAACGGCTAGTCTGCTGCAGCGAAAACTACGCTCTCACTGCAGCTGCAGGTGTGGGGATTTGAGTTTTCGGTACCAATATATATATATTTTTTTCTCTAGCACAATAACCATTTTAAGTGTAAAATCGAAATTTGTACAATAAACAGAGAGAATCCGCTCCTTTATGCAACTGAAATTTCAGAAAACTCCATTCGGTAGTCAATGAAATACACTCTGTTCGGATTTCGGTGTGACATGTTTAGCACCACCCGATATTTATTTCAGTCCGGAACCAAATTTTTTGACTCGTAATTTTGATTATCTCGTCATATCAAAACCGTTCGATGTTTAGGGCTGATTCTTTTACAACTGATTTTTAATATCCATACATTTGCATGTCTAAAATATCAAGAGTGAAGCTGGCATAGTTTTAAATTGATTGCAAAATCCTTCGGGTGTCGTTTTTTGGGCCACCCGATATTTGTATTAAAACGACGACATCAGACAAAGTAAGGGTAGGCCTATTAGAAATTTCGACTGGAATTGCACGCCATCCTTTCAGAATTGTCTGTTTTGTGCCTGATTTGCAAAATGAACACATCATGCTCACCACCACCTTCCTTCCCTGAAGCCATCTTAGCAATGCTAACCATATGCTCAGCTGTCAATGATATTAACCTTCGCCCACCAGTTTCACACCTGCGTTGAAATCATGGGTTGTGGGTCTATTTCAATGACCGTGCAAATCAGTTTTCACTGCTTTGGGACTTCATGTCTCAACTTTAATAAGCTTGAAGAAAAGTTAATTTGAAAAAAAGTAAAAACTAAAAACTAATTCCATGCGACAGGAAATTTACATGCGCGAGGAAATGAGAAACAAGCATTTTTTATACGGCCTATGATCGTAAAACCATATCATAGATGTATGGGCATTACTTTGACAACAGTGACACCCACTACTCCTCCTGTGATAATTTTGACCAGTGTACCAGCCGATTGGCATGCACTGGTACCGGACCCTATCACGGGTCAGGCGCGGATCGAAGTGGGGCGCCCCCGGCGCCCCCCCCCCCTTCGATCCGCGCCCCTTTCGGCCAACAAATCTGTAAAATTGACCGTGAAATTCTGAAATTTGGAGCAAATCATTGAAATTCACCGCAGATTTCAATGTTTCTAGCACAGTGCGCCCCCTCTTTTCCGAAATTGTTGATCGGCCCCTGCTGGTGAAACATAAACAAGTATTGAAGATGAAAATATTTTGGCATATAGAAGAATGAGGATTGCATATCCACAAAATTATTGCAGGTGAATATAAAATCACTGAATAAAGCAACATATGCAAGGCTCGGTGCGCAGGCGACGATGAATGGGAAAAACGGACGTCTTCGTTGGATAAGTTCTACTTCAGTAGTGTAGTTCAGTAGGCTATGTTTCAATAGTCGACAGCCAGGCTATATCATTATGTCCAAAATATCTCATACTTCCAGATTGCTATAAAAGTCAAGAAAAAACTAAACATCTGATAGTGCCATAAAATTGGTTCAAAATTCGGCCGCCCGTCTTGTTATGAGGACTCCTAAGGGTTCAACCATTACACCAATATTGTTTCAGCTTCACTGGCTGCCGGTCAGGGCCCGTGTTGAATATAAGGTTGCTATTAAGGTGTACCAGTGCCTGCACCAAGCAGCTCCAATATACACTGTCTGCGTAGTAAATGGTGGCGAACTGATTTTATACCAATCCAGCATTTGAGGCCAAATGCGGGTTGTATACCATAGCACAATAGTCCATGGGCCAATAAGGTAATGAAATTGACTATTGTGCTATGGTATACAGGCCTGACAACCCGTATTTGGCCTCAAATGCTGGATTGCTATAAAATCAGTTCACCAACATTTAACTACGCAGACAGTGTATCTACAAGATACCATCGTTCCTTATGCTCCAACACGTGCTCTGAGGTCCGGCAGGCAAAACTTATGTCAGGAACCTCGAACGAAAAAGAAAATTGGTAGCGGTGCTTTCTCTCTGGCTGGTCCTCAGATCTGGAATAGTTTACCCCAGTCCCTTCGTGCCATTTTTCCTACAATTCTTTTAGAACCAATTTAAAAACTCATCCTTTTAAGAAATATTTGTATTAGGCCTAGAAGCATTTTATGTCCTTAAATCATGTTAGGTGTCTTACTTT
>NMRB01000041.1:767605-799438 GCA_002633025.1 Notospermus geniculatus
AGACGAGTTTGTTTTATTTACAAGGTCAAACATGAAGGTTTTACCGGTGGATGGCTGGGGAGAGGGCAATTATGTTATAATTGGCAAATATTTAATAAAAAACGCCAACTTTTATGAAAACAAATGCATAAGAAAATTACTTAACTACCATTTGAAATATGAGACAAAAAATTGATGTTGTGAATGTTTGTGTTTCAGAATTGTCAAGGCGATAGTTGTATAACATTGGTTTTGTCTGTACCAAAGAAAAGATAATTTTCTGTTCATTGATATTTCCCAACCACATAGAACTGTTATACATGTAGCTTCTCGGCCTATTGGCTAAGATTAAAGCTACTTATTATGTAAGGCTGTACCTGATGGTGGCATTTTCCTTCTACATCTGACACAAGTCAGGTGATGAAGAAAATAGCGAAAAATGGTGAACTAAGATTATGAACAATATAGAATTTACATGTAGGATTCACATGTGGGATTTCAACAAAAATCCCACATGGGAATTTTTCACACGTGGGATTTCAACAAAAATCCCACGGCAAATTTCACACATTGACTTATTTTCACATATGTGAAATAATTCCCACATGTGAAAAAAGAAATAACACATGGGAATTTTTCGTAAGGGAGTATGGACCCGTTTTTCCATCTCAGTGCACCATTGGCATTTGTGTTGTCCAAAATCGGTTCACTGATTTCCTTTAGTTGTTTGGCTGCAGGAACTTCAATTGGGTGCTGAATGAACTGACAAAATGGAGAACAAATTAAAACAGAATGTGCAAAAATATATTTGTAACAAGACTTTTACACAAAAAGTTTGATCAAAAAATACATAAGAGAGGATGTATGTCACTTAATACACCTCAAATGTTTAGAATTACAAACTGATTGAATTACCAGAGAAAGCATCACTCTAGTTTATACGTTCATTATTAGGAAATCAGTAAACCTGCTGGAAATTACTTGTCCTTGAACAACTTGTCACAGATTACATGTAAATCAGAGTCACATCAGTTGGTGAAACACTTGTAACTTAATACTGCCAAGAAACTTGTGGGGCAAAATGTTTGATAAAAGCTGATTTTGTAATAAAATGATCAGAAAGTTGACTTTGAGCAACTCACCTCTATCAACCCCCCCCAATACCTTGATTGTAATAGGGTCCTTCAGTAACAAGGCCTACTGAGACTCAGACTGATCATTATCAGGCACAGAAATATCAAGATCATAAACACTGAAGAATGCACTTCGCATCAGAGTCAACTCTTGAGCAATTGTATGCAAAACTGCATTCTGGTCTCTCAACAAACTGAGGTACTCTTTTTGATGTCACCTTGAGCTATTTCACTGAGCTATTTCACTTATTTTCATATTTGTATCTGCGAGCCGTGTCAAAGACTTAAAACTCGAAGAGATGAGTACAAATAGATGTCGCAGACAATGGCTTGCAGGGATGATCTCAGTGAGTGTTTCGTATGTGTGCTACACCAGCACAAGTAATGATTGTATGAGGAAACTGAAATATTAGTAGGTAAACTTGATTATCACCATGAATTCAAAAAGCTCAACCGTTCTTCCATATTGAACATCTGTATATCAACAACGTTCAAGTTGGAAGTGATCCACGAATGAAATCCCCGAAAATGTGAGGAATGTCAAATGTGAAGAATGTCCTCACGATCAAGTGAAGTGAAGAGAAGCTGGCACCTCAGACTGAAGAACAGAGCCTTTTACTCGTGCCATTATGGGCCATCAGTGGAGGCCTACAGCTCATAAAATCTACTGTACCTGCTAAATGCTGACTGTTGATTCACAATCCTCTGACCTCGACCCTCGACGTTCAGTGAATTTTCTAACCTGCCAGCTAGAAGATACAAGTCTTTCGAAAAAGGCGACGATATTGCGTCATATCAATAAATACCAGCAAATGCTTTTACTTCAGATTTGTACAGCATTACCTATTACATTTGTATTGCAAATTTCAAGTAAAAGCATTTGCTAGTCTTTATTCATATGACCTATTGTCTCTATTACGCAGAAACGCGTTCTTGTAACCTCCACATACGTATATATCGATGTCCTGGGAAGAATGGTTTATAAGCTCTAACTTTTATATTGTGTCCAAGAATCGCAGAACAATGACGACTTAATCGATAGTACTAAATAAATGTTGATTTCTGTCGTGAAGCATGAATAATATACACCTAAAACATTTTGGGACCAATTTCCGCCCTTGATCGTTCCCGGTAAAACAGGTTCACATACAGTCTCAACGATATAAGTTATAACCATTCACGCACGCAGTGTTATCGAATCTGTGATCAGTGGGGTATAACCATGGTAACTGTAATGTTCCGGACGCAGTGACCAAACCAATTCTCCGGACATCGTTCAACACGTGTCAAATAAGGAACAAGACATGGACTTCGATTTTCTGCTCTAATGACTAGACAACACAAGACATGATGCGACACGATGACATGACACGGTGTATTGAAATAAAAATAGACAGAATTAAAGTCTGCAATGAACATGGCGCGCGCCATATGAAAATAAGTGGACGACGACATACAGAGAAACAAGACTAGCAAAACAAGCTAAATTGAATGGAAAAAAATACTAGAAATCCGGACAGCATCTTTGCCTACCAAATTTGGGCGGTCAAAAATGTTCCACACCCACACTATCAGAGGACGGTGGTGACTGACTTCCGAATCGCCCAGAGCTTATTTTATAGCAAACTATTATATAAACATGAAACATACAATGTGGTCGATTATAAATGAGGGGCCTAAAGGCGGTGACAGACTGGCGCGTAAGGAACGCGTCGGTAAGCGTTCAACCAATCAGGCAGGCGGTAACACCGACCGAAACACCTACCGAAGAATCTGATTGGCGGAACGCCTGCAGTACGCGCCAGTCTGTCACCGGCTAAGGGCTAGGTTCACCGACCAAAATCTCCAAGCCCAGTTTTCTAAAAGGTCAAATATCTTTAAAATGGCCCAATCTTATGACTCTGCACCTGCACAGAAAGTATCAAGATGACAATGTGATACTAGTAACTAAAACGACAAATTAGTGTCTGGCCGATCCACTCATTAGCTGAAACAAAGGGTACAGCTTTCGGTACATAATGCCGCCTTATTACAACATCTTCGATGATCGAAGGCCGATCTGCTCACCACTGCGTTACACCGCACATCACCCTTCGAGAAATTGACCGGTCCACGGCGTATGTGCCGCCTCGAGAAGAAGAGGCCAATCAGAATCGGTGTTGTAAAATTTGACTCGTGGTACAAAGAGTTGTAGCCGAAGACCCGATATAAAGTGTCATATGATTGGTCGACCGGTAAAGTTGGCATGGTGCCAAGATACGCCGCCGACTGGTCTATTTCTCGAAGGGTGATGTGCGATGTAACGCAGTGGTGAGCAGATCGGCCTTCGATTATCGAAGATGTATTACAAAGAACCAAGATATTATCTTCTGTATACTAGTAACTTTGGTTTGTCTCTACACGGCAATGAAGCCAGAATTCAAAAATTTGTTTCCATTGTCGAGAAAATCTCAAATTTGTCAGAACTATCTCAAGCTATGCCCTTTATTTGAGGTTTGACCACTCCACACACTGAGCAATAACAACAATTGACTGCTATGGTAACTCAATGACTTGTATTGTGGAATCGGGCAGTCTTGTAATTCTATTCAGATGTCAGGAGTGCCAGGGCAGGCTTACATCATCATGCCACTGTACATTGGCAACCTGACGAAAACGTAGGCAGAATGCGACCATTTCCTCACAACTTGCATCTTCGGCTCTGACCTGTTTCTCTCACAGACGTATTAGAACAAACAGACCTGCATGAGGTCGTGGCCCATTTAGTTGCCTCCAGAATGAGTGCCTTGTCACCAGCTTTGGTTGAAAATTGTGGGAGCTAGGCGCATTTTTGTAGAGACGTCAGAAATTCATGTTACGAAATGTACACTTTTCAACTTTATCCCGGCCCCAAAGGGTTAATTGACATACAAGTATTTCATTAAAGTTGGGGTCGAAAATTTGCGAAATTTTGGAAGTTGACATGAAAGAACAAGAAATAAACTGAAGCGTTTGTAACCATTGCCATGTTGACACCGTATAGGAAAATTATACGACATAAATACAATGTATAATCATGATACCCTGTCTGAAACACTGACCCAAACACGTTGGTATTTTGTATCAAAGGGGTCAATTGATACAACACGTTTGTATTTGAAATTTCTAGGCATTGATAAAGTCACATAACTGAGAAACAACCCGCTGTAATCAATACGATCACAAGAACTACGATACATTGGACTTGACAATCATAACCTTGGCCTAGCGTCTTTCTCCTGTTAAAAATGGACGCAGGCAGTGATCCCCACAGCAAATGAGATCAATCCAGCCAGAGTAAGTAGGAAAGCCGTTGGGTGAGGTCAAATGTTATAATTAACAGAAAAAGTTGGAGTTTAGTTAACTAAACCTTAACTGGGAGATTTGACCACCGTCTGAAATGTTTAGTTAACTTGCTGTTAACTACAGGTTATTAAACTATGACAGATTGTCATCGAAACATTTACTTAACTATTACTTAAGGCAAGCTTCTCCAATTTTGGTTTAAACCTAAACCTTGTATTACAGAATGTACAGTAGTTACTGTAACGCCTTGGCGTTAACTGATAGTTAACTTGGTTGGTTGCTTAGTGAAAGTGCACAGATGATTCCAAGAGAGGATTTATGGAATCATTACCTGGAAGTGATGGGGAGTGGCGGGCCCAGGACTTTTGGCAGAGGGGGGTCACGGCCGGCCACGGGGGTCGTTGCGGCGGGCGCGAAGATGCACGCGCCACGCACCACTCTGACAGCCCGGGAGAGAAAAAGGAGGTAAGCTGCTTTTCCACGAGGCGTTTGCGGGCGCGGAATAGGAGGCGGTCGCGGGTGAAAAAAATCGATCCAACGTATTTCCCATTAGCTGTTTCACTCGCACCCGCTCCCGCCACCGAAACCGCGTCCGCAAACGTCTCGTGGAAAAGCATCCTTCTCCGTCGATGACAACAGTGGAGTTTTTCCCAAGCGGTCCAGTTTCCACTTGTTGTTCTGATAGCGTATTATTTTGTTCTGAATGTATAATTTAAGCCTTCACGTGATAATTTGAGTTTTTTTCTGCGTTGCCTTACTTGCCACAGAACTCAGATTTCAATCTTGAACTCCCAGACTTCAATCACAAGCTTACCGAAGTCCGTTGTTCATGTTTGTACAAGCTTGAAGATTGAACTCCGCATTCGAACCTGAAGTCGGAAGGTTCAAGTTTGAAGACTGGCGTGGATGTAATTACATTATATATTGTTTGATAGTAAAGAAATAAAAAAATAGAATCCGTGGGCATGGTTGGAATTGGATGGTATTAAACCTATCGAGTACTACTGTAATGTTGCAATTTCTTTGGGATGAAGGCTGATAGAGTCGAAGACGAAGACTGTATTAACTTGAAGACTGAAGTCGGAGTTAGTGCACGTTTAAAGATTGAAGTTCTGGTTCAAGCGTGGAGATTGAAGATTGAATCAGCCTTCTGGCTTTCGTACTGGGGTCATCAGTTTTCTTCTCCGGAACAGAATCACATTGATATTGATACATGTATATCAAATTTGATATTTTGGGATCTCTCAAGATGTGGTGCAGTATGCGACTAAAACTCTGACTTACCCGTCAGCGGGAGGTCGTGCAACGATGTTATTGCAACTAAAATTGTCTACGTGGAGTTTGTAAGTCACATGATATTTAGAGATATCATGGTGATATGCGATATGTAAGTTTCATAATCTGAAATAACTCAACACAACAGCTGGTCAGGAAGAAGCCTAAAACTTTCATTCCTAAGGGGTTATCACTTATTTTCTAAATCTTTCAGATTATGCAATGACGTTGATGGTTCGAGCTCAAGCTCAAATTCAAAACGATCTTATATGGCTGTCCTAATAACTTTAACAGAAGACCAGCGAGCATCATGGATCCAAATAATACACCTCAAGTATCCAGGATGCCTCTTTCGTTCATGCAACGGTCAGAGGTCAAGATCATGGTCAAAGTGTAACTAAGCTGTAATACTGAAATGGTAAATAATTTCGACAGCAAACTAGTAGTGACATGAATGAAAGCAAATCCTGTTGAGGAGGATCATTCAATTTTTGCAATGGCCACGAAGGTGGGAGGTCAACGTTATGCTTAAAACACTGATACGGAAACATGTTCATGACGATAACAGAAGTCTTGTTGGCTTTATGCAACCAACACGATACCCAGGTTATTGAGGATGCTCTTTCTCATTCTTCCATGTCTACAATGATGACCTTGAAGGTCAGAGGTCACGATCAATATAAAGGAGCTCAGCTATGAGAATTGGTTCATATCTTCGACAGTTAGCTGGCAGCTACATCCCTGGTACACACTTCACATGTATCCGAAGTACACATCGGAAACCACATTGACATCGCTCCGATGTTCCTTTCTTGTTGATGATGGATTCGATTGTACTTCACTGAGACATGCTCCGTTCCAATCTTTCATTCCTGTATGTTCTCAGTACCACAAATGCTGGTACGAGTGAACACAAAGATTCTCCACAAGAATCAAATTACTCGCCGGCAGCACTGGGTACAATAAGTATTGCAATCGAACTTTGTTTCCAACCGTTGTTAGTGGTGATTGGTGTCGCTGGAAACATCGTTTCCTACCGAATACTATCCCTGCCAAGCTACAAGCATCAATCTTCAGCAGTTTATATGAAAGGAATGGCCGTGGCGGACTCTTTGCTTCTCATTATGTTCATACTGCAGCGGACCATTATTGCTGTCATGAAAGCAGGTCTCAAAAATATCGTCGGATTTAAATGGATATGCATACATTATAATTTCTGGGTACACTACACAGCAACCGTGTGCTCACTTATCCTGCAGTTAATGCCAATGGAACGACTCTTTGCCATACTGTATCCATTTAAAGCGAAGGCATGGTGCACAGTTCAAAAGGCCAGATGTATTCTTACCGGCTTGTTCGTTATTCCTGCTATTATTATGTTACCCTTATATTTCTTTCTCGAGAAACAAGATAAAGTCAAAGGTTGGGTTTGTCCATATCAATTCCCTGGTAACTTATTCCGTATTCACAATAATTTTCTCACCACCATCAGAACATATATTCCATTATTATGTATATTTTTTTGTAATATAGGGATCATCGTTATTCTAAAATACGGGGACATTAACAGACGGAATATGACGAGTGTCTGTAAAAATGTTGTGAACAATCAAATGATTTTTATGTTATTAATTGTTTCATTTGCATTTTTGATAATGAGACTGCCAACTGAAATGCGGACGCTGATATGGAGTATATTCTTTGCGAATTACATTGATCGTATCACGCAACCCATCGTCGACCTACAGAGGTTAACCGTCAATATTACAATGAATATAGCATTTTGCTTTCATGCACTTAACACATATTTCTATATTCTACCAATTAAAAAATTCAGGCAGGATGCAAAACTCGTTTGTTGTTTTAAATACAATCGAAGCAGATAATCTTGTTTCGTTCTTGACGGCAAAATACAAGTATAAAATGTTGTTTTACCCCAATATAAGGTAAAAGTCTTAATTCCTGCTCGCCTTCCGTCGAACAAAGACGTCTTCATAGACAGACTTTCACGACCTCAGCTATTGTCCTTCTTCCAACTTGTGTGTACTGTATTGATACATGTAGATGCAACAATGCGTGCCTGATCAGTGTTTTTTCTCTTCGTAGGACGATAGACCGCAGGGGCCGTATCCATAAAACGTCCTAAGTGTGAAATTGCCCTTACCCTTTTGTTTGGAACAATAGTTTAAGGAAATTTTGCACTTAAGATATTTTATGCTTACGGCCCCTGGTTCTTCCTTGGGGTTGATCTCTGTCAGGAAGTCACCTCTGTCATAATGGACAAGCTTCCAAATTTTGGTTGGTTCTATTCATAAGACAACACTTATGAGCTCCTTCGTGACTAGAATACTGTGGAACAATATTTCTACGAGTAAACAAACAGGCACAGCACTCTACCGACGGAGACGGATGCTGATATGGATTTGTTGTAGGCCTACATGACTCTACGACTCGATGACTTGATGGCACGATGACTCGACACGAAGGCTTGTGCTATTCAGTTCTGGATTTTTGGTGAAAAACATCAAAATACAGTTTTTGCTGCCTTCTGTTCCTATATCGGTCAAAAATGGCTTGTGCAGGAGTGAGTTGGGGGGGGGGNCGACACATCTACCTTGGCTGGATAAAAATAATAAAGTGGACAACGAATCGTGAAACATTGTCATCTTATTGCTACATGTACAGTTACATGTATTATCTTCCCCATTTCCCGATTTGCAAACCGCGTCGGTCATAGCACACTTTAATCAATCGCCGGCACCAGTCCAGGACCAATGGTCAGTAAACCGATGGATAGCGTAATAATGCCTATTTTTATGGTGTAGCTAATGTATTATTCCCTAATTACAGTTTGTATAATGATAGACTAAATACACCACAGAAACAGCTTCATTTAGACAATCCCTCACTTACTGACCATTGCTCCAGGTGCCTGTGACGTGATTTTGCAGGGCCTGTTACAACTCATAACGTTACACCGACGCATAATGTTACGCTAACCCGTTACTGGTGTAACATTATACTCTGACCCATCCAACTCATGTTACAATCGACGCATAATGTTAACGCATAACGTTACACTTCTTGACGGTTTTTGGTAAAACCTGGATTCAAAAAGCTGGACTCTGGATTCAAAAACCTGGACGCTGACTCATTGGATTGCGCCGCCTGAGATTTACCAATAGTAGTTCATATGGCAGAGTGTGGCGACTCAAATCTGAGGACATGCATTGTAAGAGCTTCCTGTCTAGCAGACGACACATTTTAGTTTAGGCTTGGAGGAATACTGACAGTATAATTCCTCTAAGGTGTATGTTTGTACAATAAGCAAATAATTAGTTAATTTAGCAAATTTAAATGTGTCGTCTGCTAGACAGGCAGCTCTTACAAAACGTATCCTCACATTTGAGTCACCACACTTAAAAACAAATTAAAGGGGAAGTGCAGTCGTGATTTGTTTACATTTTGTACTGGCAAATTTTATTTGTGTATCCCCAGCGGGCAGCACAAAAACAATCTCCAAAATATCTTTTGACATGAATGATTTATTAGAAACAAGTTGATATTTATTTACGATTCAGAAAAATATGGAAAAAATGGTACTCCCGTTTGGCGAGGTTTTGTAAACAAACTATGTAAACAAACCACGACTGAACTTCCCCTTTAAGGCCCAGTTTATACTCCATCATACTGCAGTCGCGCGATCAACAAAGGAATTTAGATCGCTTTCTATTCTATTCAATTTTGTCGCTTGACTTCAGTATTGGATGGTACGGAAGCCGATTCGTGCCATGTGAAGTTATTTTTTTATCTCGTAATTACGAGATAACATCTCGTAATTACGACTTAGCATCTCGTAATTACGACATAACATCTCGTAATTACGACATAACATCTCGTAATTACGACTAAGCTATCTCGTAATTACGAGATAACATCTCGTAATTACGACTTGGCATCTCGTAATTACGAGATAACATCTCGTAATTACGACTTAGCATCTCGTAATTACGACATAACATCTCGTACCTACGACATAACATCTCGTACCTACGACATAACATCTCGTAATTACGACTTAGCTATCTCGTAATTACGACACAACATCTCGTAATTACGACTTAGCATATCGTAATTACGAGATAACATCTCGTAATTACGACTTAGCATCTCGTAATTACGACATAACATCTCGTAATTATGACATAACATCTCGTAATTACGACTTAGCTATCTCGTAATTACGAGATAACATCTCATAATTACGACTTAGCATCTCGTAATTACGAGATAACATCTCGTAATTACGACTTAGCATCTCGTAATTACGACATAACATCTCGTAATTACGACATAACATCTCGTAATTATGACTTAGCTATCTCGTAATTACGAGATCTATCTCGTAATTACGAGATAACATATCGTAATTACGACTAAGCATCTCGTAATTACGACATAACATCTCGTAATTACGACATTCCATCTCGTAATGACGACTTAACATCTCGTAATTACGACACAACATCTCGTAATTAGGACATAACATCTCGTAATTACGACATAACATCTCATAATTACGACATAGCATCTCGTAATTACGACTTAGCTATCTCGTAATTACGACATAGCATCTCGTAATTACGACTTAGCAATCTAGTAAGACTTCTCTTCTGCCTATCATTTGCCATGTGTCTTTCTCATTCTAACTATGGATCGGTCAGCCTTGTGTCGCTTTTACTTCCATCTGATAATTACGCTGATTACGCTGATATTACGCTTCAATTACGCTGATTACGCTTCAATTACGCTGATATTCTCCATTTCCTGGCCCAGATTCATGGTGTCATTATAAGTCTCAGAACCCTTAAGCGAAACCTTAGATCTCAAGGACTATTCCGAAGACGATTTCATACGGACATTCTTGATGTAGCACAGTTTATCGAAGAACAAATATCATCTTCTGGCAATCAACAAGGATACCGATGGATGCACCTTAGGTGTATTCAAGAAGGAATGACTGTGACGCGCGATACAGTAGCTTTGTTGATGCAAATTTTGGATCCGGAGGGTGTTGTATGGCACGCCGTTTGCTTCAAAAAACCGACATTATATTTTTCTAGTTGAATTGTTATTTTTCTTAACCCAACCAACCTTAAATTTCGGTTCAGATTCTCATATATCTATTCGACATTTTCAAAACACAAGTCGAGAATTCTTTCAAAGTCAACAATTTCTTCAAAGTCGAGATTTTTTTCAAAGTCGAGATTTTTTTCAAAGTCAAGAATTTTTTCAAAGTCCACAATTTCTTTGAAGTCGACAATTTCTTCAAAGTCGAGAATTTTTTCAAAGTCGACAATTTTTTCAAAGTCGAGAATATTTTCAAAGTCGAGAATTTCTTCAAAGTCGACATCTTTTTCAAAGTCGACAATTTTTTCCAAGTTGACTTCACTTGCAAAGTCCACTTTTTTTCAAAGGCGACATTTGACAATTTGCAATGGAGTGTCACAATTTTCAAGTCGACCATTCAGAATATAAAATCGAACAAAGTGACGTCATCGCTTTTTGTGTACTGATGTACAACCTAGCGGAGGATCGTGGTACCAATCTAGCACCGCTCCATCCTTCGTTTGGTTCCACAACTCACCGCTAGGGGAGTCTCCTGCACAAATCATGGCGGCAACAAACATGCCAAAATGACAATTTTACATGTTTTCATATTCATATGTATTGTCTCTCTCTTACGTTGTCGACTGATGCTTCCAAGACCTCGGCCTACTCTGTGTACTCAATCAATCATGCCCAATGACAATGACATGCAAGACCGTAACAGGCCTATCGGCGGCATGAGCGGTAATGTAGATGAAATCAGTAAAGTGGTGCACGATATTGTCAGGAAAGTCATTGAGGATGCTGATTTAACGCAGTTGCTGCGGCGGTCGCACTCGCCACTAACGCAACCGCAAGCAACATCATCATCAACGGAATCACCGCTGAATCAGGAAATTCAGCGGCTGTTCGCCAGGAGGGGCCGGATGAGTGCCACCAACGCCGTAGCACCAGCAGCAGGCGAAGACAACACAAACACTATGACCATGATGACCAACACTAACAGTCCTTCCAGTTCCTCCTTCGTTAGAACACTGGCTACCACGGGTGACTGGCCCAGTACCAACAACACCTCGGCTGAGGATATGGATGTACTATTTGCTACAAACAGACGTTATAGGCCTACTCTTCATTCCAGTTCCGATTGGCGCGAGGTTTATCAACGATAGCTCCGCAACGCCTGGGCCGATTTTCACGAAACATACATCAATCGACTTGTCTTTCTTGGCGGTATCTTATAATCCAAGGTTCATCGCGATATTCCCACTATTTCTCGATATTTTGACCCCTGTACATTTGCACGCGAGGTTGTGTACAAAGTGTAGTTCCGCGATTTGGCCGCTACGAGCGCTGTGTTTTGCGTGGTCGCGTCGATTTTTCGTAGGGGTGGGCAGCCATTCCTGCGTTCACGTGTTCAGCTGAGTTTTTCCCTGAGAGTTTATGTGCTAGAAATATGGATGTTTTCCGTTGCTATATTTGACTAAATGTAATTTTATTCATCTGACGGACAATAAATCTCTGTTAGCATGGAATAAACTGAGGTCAGATGCGAACTGTCTGAGAGGCTTCTCTCCCCCGAACAAATAGTCCGATCTGACTTTCCTCGTGTGGCGCTGGCGATGACGTCATTTCGATGGAGGCAGCCGATCGGCGAAAATGACATTTTGGTCAATTTCAACGACTTAACTGCAATAAAGTTCGATGAAACTTGGATTATAAGATACCGCCAAGAAAGACAAGTCGATTGATGTATGTTTCGTGAAAATCGGCCCAGGCGTTGCGGAGCTATCGTTGATAAACCTTGCGCCAATCGGAACTGGAATGAACAGTAGGCCTAGGACACGACAATCAAGTCGCCGCAACAACAACACTAATCAGAATACGAGGCATGGCAGGTAGGCCCTAGGTGTAAGATTAGTATCGGCCCTAGTAATAGTAGCCTAGCCTAGGCCTATTAGGCCTAGGCATAAGCTTGAATGAAAAAATATGGTAGGCCTATGCCCTATTATTGGTGTTAAAGGAGCTGGACGTCCAAGTTGTAAACACTCACTCACTGGTTCTCTATCCACGCGACGCCTGCGGTGCTGCCACCTATTGTCGGTGATATGTACTGACGTGAATATCGTGAGTGAGTTGCATTGGACCGGGAACCAGTCTAACGATCACTGGTGCTGCCACCTTCACGAAGGAATAAAACTAGTTTGCTGGCCACTGTTTGTAAACAAACCAGTTTGTTTACAACTTGGACGTCCAGCTCCTTTAACGAATAAGGAAATGTACATTGGAGGCACCTCCATGACCTCCACTCACTATCTCCATGGAAAAAGGAACCATAGCCTAGCTAAAGCCTGTTTTTCCTGTATTAAAAGCCCCGTGGCTTAGACCTTACCAGTAGTTCTTTATTTAAGCGCAATGCATGTTCAATGTTGTTTCAAGGTACAAAAAGCACAAAATTGACACAATAAATGATAATAAACAAGAAGTCAATCTCCAGAATTCACGAATTTTCGACCCCAACCGGGGTCTTTTTCAAGTGGAACTTTACAATCTGAAACTCTAGAAAAGAGTTGTTTCACATTTCAGAAGGAGTGTTGTTGGCAGTTATCCAATACGTGATTTAGTTCTCATTCCTGATGGTATCTGCAAAGTACCCAGACACGACAGGAAAGTATGGTTGGAGAAAAGCTGGTTTCTGGTTTTCATGTTTTGAGATGCAGAGAGACTGGTCCGAGGAGGAGCTGAGGGGGCGAATTTCAGAAGTCTTCTTTGACAAGTTGTTGGGGATTCCAAAGCCTCAGTGAGTACGGTAGTTGCATAGTAGTAGACCTTTTTCAAATTGACCAGTCAGTGTTTCCGCCAGAGGGGGGGGGGATGAATCCCCTCCTCAAAAATTTCAATGAGGGGATATCCCCCCTCAAGTTTGCAGACCTTTTTCAANGATCTACTCTATGAATGTAAGAAAGGGTAAATGTGAGAAAAACTGCATGTGTGAGCAAGGTACATGTAAGGTACATGTAGCGCCAATTTGAAAGAGGTCTATAGGTGTGCTGTATGCAATTTGTGAATTGAATACTGCAGTTTATTTTTGTTTAAAAGTGCTTTGGCCTAGTGCTTAAAAGTGAACTTGAATAAAGGCCCAGTAATATAGGCCTACCCAGTCTAAGTCCAGTTTCTTTTGAGACTTTGAATTTTTTCCAGGTACATCTTCATGAAATCCTCTGGTACTGAACTTGTGAAGCCAACTGTAGGAGGAGAATTCAGTGCTAAGGTGGTACACCAATTGGGTCAACCAGGCAATAAGCCTATTTATATCAAGGCACTCACTATGATTGCACAAATGCGGGTAAGACTGCAATATGTGTACGAATACATGCTTTGCTGTTGTCGTTTTCAGTTCACCTCCTTGGGTAGTCAGTCAAGTAGTTGAGTGTTTTATGCCATAAATTCCTCTACATGTATACTGGCATCATAGGACCATATGCGCTGATCACACTTTCATTAAAGTCTTACTTTTCTCAGGCGTCTATGCTTCAAGCATCGAGAAAGTCTAACTTAGCTGTACTTTAGGCGAAAGTGCGACCTTCGAATACGGCCCTTGGTCCGTTTACAGCAAAAGTTCCTATTTGAGTGATGTGTTGTTTTGTCATCCTTATTTTCAGGAACCGAATGCTGGAGAGGCCATATCATTTGATGAGGACCATGATTCAGCAGATGACTTTGAATTGCCAGAATTTTCTTGTCGTTCACGTCGCCATGCTACACCACCTACAGAAGTAGCACATGCCAATGTGTCATCTTTGAGCACTGCCACTACTTCATCTTGGTAAGAAAAAAGACAGATGATTGCTTTTTCTTGCAGACTTCTCTCTTAAGACATGTCCATGTAGAATAGATTGCTCTTGGCACTGTATCATGGCCATTGGATTTGGGACCATATCACTGTGGCTTGGTACTTGGTACATTCTGCCTTACCCAGGGCTGGTGACCAAGATTTACCCCCCTCCTTTAATTTAAGTCGGAAAATTGCTCTGAACTCTACACATGTACAACTGTACATTGGGCCAATAGTGATGTTTCCTGTTTATATTTTTAGTACCGGTACCGGTAGTTTTGAATTGGATTTCAATAACAGTGATGACGAGAAAGGGGCAGAGAATGACGATAATAATGATCAAGTTCAGAAGGCGGAATGGTAAGTAGTAGCCATAATGTGGAGGCAGTTCTGGTTGATTATGGATATTTAGTTCTGGTTATTCTCTCCCTGCAGTGGGGAATGGGGAAAAAGTTGAAGGGAAGTTTTTGCACATGATAAATATGCAAATGTATCGTGTACATTGTACCTGTACGAAGTCAGATTGAAGATGAAACAAACATCATAAGTCTCTGTGTTCCTGAATATCAGACATTTGCAAATTGGTGGCTGAAGGCCACAAAACATGTAAATACACCTGCAATACCCACCACTGGAATTTTAGGGTGAGAAGCTGAAAAGGGGTCAGATTCACTGGTGGAGGTGAGCCATTTTATCAATTATAATATTTTCATTCCATTCTAGGATAGTCCCAGCTCCGAGTAATGGTCAGGGGAAAGTTGAAGAGGTGCTGAGTCAACATGTGGCTGGACAGGGAATGGTTTCTCCAGGCAAAGTACTATACATTCGGCGCAGCCAGCCATTCAAGAGTTTGAAGAAGGAAATTGCTAAGCTCAAGTTAACGGATGAAAGTCTCGTTGAAATCAAGTTTATGGACAGCATCCATTCCGTTGATGACAAAGGTGTTACTAGAGATTTCTTCACCCGCCTTCTGTTGGATATCAAAGACAACAGTGGAATTTTTCATGTTCTGCCCAATGGATCATATATTCTAACCCACGATGCTCAGAAATTAGCAAATCATGATTATTATTTGGCGGGACGTGCTCTGGCAATGTCCTTGGTGTTTGGAGGACCAGCACCAGCTTTCTTGTCAGAGAGTCTCTTTGTCCTATGTACAGCAGGATATGATGCAACATCACCAGCCATTGATGAAGTCCCAGAGTGCAAGCAGAAAAGAATTTTGCTCAAGGTATTAACTATGGTTAGTTTTGTAGTCATGGTTGCTGCTTTTATGGTTAGCTACATGTATTGGTCCCAATTAACGTGTCACTGAGCAGGTGTCTATTTTGGGGGGGGGGGCGAGTGTGTCATGTAACTACTGAAGCCTTCTACATTTACTTAAATTCATTTGCAGATGCTGGAGTTTGAAGATGATGCTGCCCTCCAGAACTTCATAATCAACGACATGGATGCAGGCAACCTCTTTCAGGAATCCGGTATTACCTGCTGGAACATTACCTGTGCTGCTCTTGGTTCTGTGATCAACAAGATAGTGAAGTACCTGGTAATTAGACGACAAAGGTGAGACCTGAAATTACATGTACTGTTGGTAAAGGCCTTTTCTCATGCATCTCATTGAGGCCTACCAATGGTATTTCAGTAACTAGTAGAATCGCCTCATTCCCTGCAAAATCAATTCACTTAATTCACACTTGTACTTGGATGACTGCAGCTGGGGATTACATGTGTTTGATGTCTTTTCTGAGCTGGGACCTTATTCACGAAGCTCTCGTGACTTTCGGTCGTGTGTAAACTATTGTACATTGGCGGTCAACCTATTGTTCATTATCAGCCTGACAAAGGTGTGTCCCTAAAGTTACGGGAGCTTTGTGAATAAGGTGCCTGGACAATTTCATCTTATTGTTTTCCTGAGCTGAACCTTTCATCTTATTGTTTTTATTTCCCAATAGGTCTGAATGTGAAGAGATTAGAGAAGGGCTGCAGCATTATTGAGTTCTAGACTTGATGCGGGGAAATGTTGGTGCCTTCAAGGAGGTTTTTACATTGTCCGTGGCCAGAAGTAAACTCGATGCAGATTATGTAGTTCAGCTCTTTGTACCTGACTTTTCCCCCACTGGCTCAGTTCGCCTCAGTAAGGAGGAACAGCTGTATGAATACTGGGTGGATTTTGTTCGGGACTGTTTCAATGGTATGTACAGTTANGGTCCTTACAGGATGAAAGTAAACTTTTTTCAGGCTCTGTGATTCCTTATAACTTTTTTGTATCCTCAGGTGATGCTGATGTTCAACTCAAGGATATTATGATGTTTGCAACCGGAGTCGAGAGGAAACCACCTCTGGGATGGGGAACTGATGCGCAGCCGTCTTTGCTCTTCAAGCAAGCTGAACCCGGTGGCGTCATTAACTCCGGCCTGATCGAGGCAAGAACATGTGGCCCAACAGTAATTCTGCCATTGTACAGTTACACTGATTAGATGGATTTGAAGGCAAAGGCCGCCTTTTCCATTGGGAATAGCCCCTCAATATTGTCGGCTTAGTGTCTTGCCGTACACTTGCATGTCTATGCCAATGACCACCCAGTATCGGTAAACATGGTTAAGTGTGCAGTACTCATGGTACCAGTACTGGTACTAAAATGAGAATATTGTGAGATTGTCCAGAGTTGATTTGCCATAGGCCTACATTTGTTTTCTCTGGTACATCTACATCTATTCCCAGGAGAGCACATGGTTCCCTGGACCATTTGATTTTTGAGTTCATTGTTTTGTAATTCTTGTTACTGAATACTCATCATTGTTAGAAACAGTTTCGTGCAATATCACACACATACTGCCGATGACTGCCAGAACCTCTGGCCATATAATGATAGGGGCCTTATGCTTTTAACCTGAAATGCACTACACAACAGATATGGTAGTAAAAATGTTAGACCTGGACACAGAGTAAATCATCCATCTTTCATGTCCCGAAGTTCTTTACTTAGTGTTCTCAACTTTACACTAGCAACTGCTTTTGGTGGTGATGACCAGATGTGATTTCCGTTGCTGTGACAGACTTAGGTCCAGTTTCCACAACATCAGTTTTCTGCCCATCAGTGCAGTTTTCATGTTCACATGCTTTGAGTATTTGTTCAGAGTCAAAGCCTATGGGCCGTATTCTAGAAGCTTCCTTAAGTGTAAGGTCGACCTTAATCTTTTGTATTCTACCCTGCAAACAATAGCTAAAGGTCGACCTTACACTTGAGGAAGCTTCTAGAATACGGCCCTATGAATATATATGAAAACGCGTTTGTTTAGAAGTGGAAGTGAACTCAGCCTGTCATGCCTGTGTTCATGCAAACACTGCAGAAATCTGCATTTTATAAATATTCTTTCACTAGTATTTTGATAAGAATAAATAAGTGAAATTGCTTTCTTCTTGTGTTGTATTTCTCCCATGCCATGATTTCTTGGACAAAGAAAGAGAATGAGTCAGCACCACATGCACTTGTTCAAAAAACTGACTTTATTCCCCGCAAAAAAATGACTGTGTGTGTGCATGTTTTGCATGCACCAGTATTGCACCATTTCCATTTATAATGGAAACTAGAAATTGACTTACCAGTCAATTTGAAAGACCGCCCTTGGAAATTGGGAGCTAAGACACAGTTGATTGATCGAGAATTATCGAACGGCCAGGGTTGGTGCCAGGTTTTTGAAATAGGAAGAATAAAAGTCTCCCATTCCTAAAAGCAGGGAGACTTTTTTCCAAAGAGGGAGACTTGACTTCTCCCTACTAACTTCAGAAGGAGAAGCTGTCACTACTATTCAGTGATAAACTGAACTATGTGCTATGTACTGCCAACAGGGTCCAATAACAGGTATGTGGCGGACCAGAAAGGGATTGACTCTTCCCCACATCCATTGAATAATCAATCAAGATAAATGTAGGAACCAGTCCAGGGTGATCACAACGCCATCTTCAGCATACATGAACAAACTATGCACATGTGTAATGTTAGCTGTATGCTGTATATAAGTGATAGTAATAGTACTGTGAATTGCCTGAAGATGGCATTTCAGTCAACAGTTTGAAAAAATGACAGATTTCACCCAAATTTCGCACTATTTGTACACGGATGACCCCAAGAATCAAGGGTTCTGTGTAATGTGCATATCTATAATTCCTAAAAGTTTTGCCGTGATACATGGTGTTTTTCGTTAGTTATCATGGTGAAACCGCAGATTGGATGGAGAGATCCAGAGAGAGAGAGAAATTCAGTAAAAACAAGGAAGACCGCCCCATTGATGGGGCGGTCTTAATTATTTCAGTCCCAATGAATGTCACGTCACCAACGAATGATTTCACATAATGGAAAATATGGTACTTGGTACATGGTACTTGTGACGGTGTATCAGAAATAATGAAATGGCCAGGGCCATTGTGCTCACCTCTGTGTCTCTCATGGTGATGTTGAAGGATCAGTACAGATAAGATGAAGCTAAGTATTTTGCATCATGGACTACCATGTGTCTGTACTACCTCATACTTCGTACGCACAAACCCATGGAGAACTTCGCGAGGATTTCTGTTTCTCTCGCACCTCGAGTTGCGGTGCACCAATCAGAACGCTTGTGAACCAACCTCGCTCCCAGGTTGGCACTAAGCCAGTTAAACCGACCGCTGTATATTTTGTGGTTGGAAAGTATTAGGAACGAGGATGGTCAGCCATTCTATCTATTGCGATTTACCCACCACTCTCTTGAACTATGCTTTTGAACAAAAATACCGTTAATTTTCTAAACCAGAGAAGGTAGGTGTACAGAAAAACTGACGTGGTATTTAGAAATGTTCAGGTTTGTTGCAAATATTAACGATCTGTGATGAAAGTCGAAAACTAACAGCGGGAGTGAGTCCACGAACAGAACATCCGGTTGGAAACAGCTTTTCACAGCGAAGTTCGTCAAGGGTTTGTGCGAGCGTAGTCGGAGTGATGTCACAACCCTTGAGTAGTCAAGATGAGTATTTTGATGATCTGATAGGTATTACTATCAGTCAATGACATACTCAGGTGATGGCACCCAGGAGTACAATTTCTGAATACAAGTGGTATCTGTGAACAAACCGCTTTCCTGTCTAGGTCACACGTCAAAAATTCTATTTTTCAAGATGGCCACCTGGTGACGACACGTGACATTCGTTGGGACTGAAAATTTCAGCAGTAATGTACAGGATACTTGCATAGGTATTTAGACAACATTGAAACACCGTAACATTTACTACCAATGAGATATGGCCATATGAAGTCAATTTTTCAAGATGGCCGCCTGGCAGCAAATGTTGAAGTCCAACTGAACCGAAATTTGGCATATAAGTAGACGGTGCCAAGACATATTTAGGCATGGTTAAAGTATCCTAGCTACCACTATTTATGAGGTGTGGGACGAAGTCCATTTTTCAAGATGGCTCCCTGGCAGCCATATTTGACGTTGAATCTGACTGAAATTTACCATATATATTTATGTGGTACCTAGACACATATTTTGACAATGTCAAAACATCCTACCTACTCCTACATGTATGTATAAATTGTGACTATGGATGCAAAGATTTTTTACCATTGACACACAATCCTTGGCCTGTTAAAGCGAATGGCTCGCAGGGTTTGTTTTGATTTTTGGTGGTACCTCCCATAGAGATTGAACCTAGGGAAAAGCCGTGCTCCAGTCATAGGCAAAACCTGTGCAAATATGCAAACGTGCACCTGGGGACGAAGTTCCATCAAAAATTTGTTAAAATGGGTTAATGACAGTTTCAAATTCAGTCGGTCAAAATGTACATTTTGTACTGTTCACATTGATTTTGAAGCGGCAGATGTTGCAGAATACGCCTCCGAAGTTTGGCTGTCTAATGCATTTCCCATTAAACTAAAATCCTTCTTTCGCCTTTTTCTCAAAACGGCGCTTGATTTGAGGACATGTCAACAAACGTACTGTCAACAAACCCCGCGAGCCATTCGCTTTAAGCCTCAAGGAATAAAATTCATTTCAACTTGAACATGTTCAAGAATGAAACCAGTCGAGTGCAGCTCGGTACACACTAACACCAAAGTCATCTGATTGAGAGAGTGAGTCAACTGATCTCTGAAGATCTTCATAAAGGTCATCTTCCACCATAATTGTTGAGTCAGGGACTTGGACATCGTTATCAGTCTGCAGTTCAGGTGTAGGTCCATCGTAGTCAATTCCAAAAGATTCTGCATCAAAATCGTGTTTGTCCAAATTGTCAATGACCCCAGTTAAAAAGAGCTGCGTTGGTGACCTGTTGTGCTCTGTTCTTATTGGGTGGTCGTTCCATTGCATTTGCAATTCCTTTAGAGAGCAGTTGATTCGGGGCAGAAAAACATAGTGAAGGCAATACATATGTTCATCATTCAGTGGGTCCAACAGATCCTGCTGTTCCAAGAAGTAGAACACATTGCTGTAGTGATCAACCACAACCCTCCTCACGTCCCTCCAAAGTCGTTCTATCCTCTGATTATGGACTGAACTCCCTGTGATCATGCTGCCTCTTCCAACACCTCGTGATTCAAGCATTATTCTTGCAACATCTACATTTTCTGTCCCTTGATCTGATCGCACTCTTTGAGGGAGACCATAAGCCTGGACAGCCTCGCAAAACAGCCTTTTTACAGTACATGAACGGTTGTTAGCCTAGTCTACACTGGCAAACATTCAAAAACAATTGTTTGCAAACATCACCAAACACAATGTTTGCTGATGTTTGGGGTACACGTCCACACCATGAAACATGTTTGGCTTTGTTTGCAAAATATTGGCAGAAATTTTAGGGAAAACCGATGTTATTTCCCTGGGTTAGACAAAAACAGCGTGGAAACACAGAAATGAAGTTGTTCAGCAGCAATATATTGCAAAAACCAAAAAGCCACAGTTGTTGGCCAGATTCAAGTTTCTAAAAAGGAGCAAGAATGGGACTTATCACTGTCTCTGTCAAGGTAGAAGGTCCATTCCATCTTCTTCTCCTTCTGGAGGCTGCAATTTGTCCAACAACAAGAGATCACATGATCCTGAAGTAATCTTGATTTGCCAAACACAAGCAAACATGTTTTCAAGAAGGTGCATGCACTAACATCTCCAAACAAGTTTGCTGATGTTTTTGTCGTGTTTGTCCTTGTTTGGTGACTGGTCTACACTAGCAAACACTTGGAAACTTTTCTTGCCAAACTAAGCCAAACACCGAGTTTGCTAATGTTTGCAAACATTTGTTTGCTAGTGTAGACGAGGCTTGAACAGTGCAGGTAAATGACCAGCCTGCTATACCCATCAATACCTGCATGGATGACAAATCGCCATCTGATGAGTTTGTGGTGACCGTCTATGTGCCTGAAAGAAAAGTGAATTGTGAGGTAGGGGTTAATAGCAATACTGGAAGATTCCACATGCGAGTGATTTCATGAATTGGCTGTTTTCCAACATGTGGCTGGTTGCAAAACAATATGAATAGGTCGAGTATAGCGCCTTTTACTGCAGTGTAATCGCAAAGTTCTTCACATCATTAACTTAATACAGGGTTTCTGCAGCAAAGGAGAGGATGGATTTACCGGTAATGCCGTTTAATGTCATAATTTACACAAGTTTAATGCCAATAAGGTACATAAATTTGAGGGCCTACATGTACTAGTAAACCATCCATCTCTGAACTCTGCCACCAGCTAGATTACATGTAGGTAGTACCTACATGTAATCTAGGTACAGGTACCCAACATCTGGGTGGGGTGGGAGCCAATAGCCAGTCTCTTCCTAAGTAAGGATCGAACCCAGGATCTTCTGACTGCTAGCCAGAGACCCAAGCCAGTACCACTGCTGGGCAAGGAAATTGGTGCTTGATACATCTTTTCGAGCCGATCCTTGCTTACCATAGTGCATTGGGGCCTGGAACTGAATACTTTCTCCTCAGTATAGCACGTGATCTTCTCAAGTTTCGGCTGATGGGATCCACTCGTTTAATTGAATCACGAACTCTTTCTCGCTGAATATGAAGGCCTCGGGACTTCAGTGCACCAAGTACTATGTCTCTCCTGAGTAAGGGGTTAATGCGAGCACATCCGTTACAGTCCTGTCCAAATCTACATCATCAACGTTGTCGTACCTAGCACCAGCATCAGTCGGCATGCTGAATTCATGTCGCCTGCGTAAGAGGGTGGACCGAGATACAAGGAGAATTTGAGATATTGCCTCCCATGAAAAATGTTTCCCTTTTAAGTGCTCAATGATATGCTGTGGGATCACGAGCCTGGGTCTACCTCTCTGTGATGACCGTTCTAAGGGACACCGTGCCATCCACCATTCCCACGAGTAGAGCCGTTAGGCCTATTATCAGCCTGGAGAGCCTGCACAACTCGTTCTTGTGCTGAGTGAAAATGAAGCAAAAGCTGGGCCAGTTCGAGAGTCAACTCTGAATCAGCCCCCAAGTAATCACATGCACGTACATAAAGCGTACCCAGGACGCCTAAAATATCATCTAGTAACCTGGAACAGTTCTCTAGTTCATTTAGGTTGTATGAATCGATTGCCCTTACAGCTCGTCGAAAAATGCTGACACTCTGATGCAGAAATTCGGCAATGTCATTTGCACCGTCGACACCACCGCCAGTCGCCATATTCATGATATTCAATGTACAATGACATGAATACAGAATGCATGGAACAGGCCTCATCAGAAACATTGGTTCCGCATCCTACCGCTAGGGTAAAGCCAAACACAAAAAGTGATGACGTCACTTTGTTCGATTTTATATTCTGAATGGTCGACTTGAAAATTGTGACACTCGATTACAAATTGCCATATGTCATCTTTGAAAAAAAGTGGACTTTGCAAGTGAAGTCAACTTGGAAAAAATTGTCGACTTTGGAAAAGATATCGACTTTGAAGAAATTCTCGACTTTGAAAAAATTCTCGACTTTGAAGAAATTCTCGACTTTGAAAAAAATGTCGACTTTGAAAAAATTCTCGACTTTGAAAAAATTCTCGGCTTTGAAAAAAATCTCGACTTTTCTTTGAAAAAAAATCTCGACTTTGAAGAAATTGTCGACTTTGAAGAAATTGTTGACTTTGAACGAATTCTCGACTTGTTTTTTGAAAATGTCGAATAGATATATGAGAATCTGAACCGAAATTTAAGGTTGGATTAAGAAAAATAACAATTCAACTAGAAAAATATCATGTCGTTTTTTTTGAAGCAAACGGCGTGCCATACAGGCCTACTAACTACAGAAGTTCTGCAACCAAAACATTCAAAAATCTGTGTCAGAAGTCATCGGAGTATATCATTCCTCTGAGATATTCAGACCCCCTGTGCTTGGTTTCGACCCCCGCGTACTGAGGTGATGGAATGGGCCCGACCGGCAAGGCCAAAAAATACACGAATCAATGAATCCTTTCTTGGCACGTGCTAAAACAAAAAGGCTGTGGTTGCGGAATACACCGTGTTTCGATCGAAGGACTTGATACCGGTATGTAGGCCTACATGTCCCCCTACGGCACGGCCGCCTATCGGCCGGCTGGAGGAAGGGCAAAGTGGCGGAGTAGGATACGGATCCGATGCTCCTGCCTGTGAAACAAACAAACACAAACGGCGGCAATGGATGATGCAGGCGCACCGAGCCCGAGGCCTAGGCCTAGGCCTTCAGTCATGATGTAGGCCTACCTTCGTAGTTCACGTAAACTTCGAAAATGTGGTATCATTGCACAAGATCTATAGATTGCTGATTGTATTGTATCTCCTACGGTATTTCCTGCATGCCAAAATCGTCGTTGTCTGACGAAGAACGTCATGACATGCACGATGACACTGCCGACGGCCAAACATGAAATAATGCCATGAAATAATGAAAATTATCGCATGGCACGTGACCGTAAATGACACGCTGTGATTGGCTGACGTTCTCTTGAGGTATGATAAATGTCGCTATCATTCACTGTTGAAATTGAAGCAAAGAAAGAATTCATTATATTAGCTTTTTCTTCATTGTCAAAGACAAGCCCACATTGACCGTGTTCGGAAAGCTTCCCCGAGGAAATTTCTTCCCCGAGCTTCGGCGAATGTGAGCATGCCCAATGAAGGCGAATTTCCGAACGATATTTGCGCTTCCTCGGGGAAAGGTACTACTGTGGATTGCAGGCGTGAAATATTCTACGCTTAGCCAATCAGCATGTCGGCTTGGAAAGAAAACCGAAATCCATGCCGGGAGTTTCCCCAAGTGAGCGACTCGGCGAGTCGCTCACTTCGGCCAGGCTCGAGGAAGCCTTGGCAGCCTGCCAAATACCTTACCGAACGTTCTCCCGCTTCCCCGAGCTTCCCCGAGGAAGCTTTCCGAACACGCTACATCTGAATCCTTAAGAGCTGGTATACGTTTACATTTGTTACTTTTATTTGACATCGTTTTCCCAACTAATCTTCACCAGTCCCTTTCTGTAGTGTTACCAACATTTATTTTATTTATCTCTGATTCATAATAAGATTTCTTAGCTCTTCTAATCATTGCTGTCACTTGGTTTCTCTTTTGTTTGAAATTTATAAAATCATCAGGATTTCCTGATCTTTTGGCAGTTTTAAAGAGGTGATTTCTAACCTTCATGTGATGTTTGATTTCAGTGTTAATCCACATTTTATCATAGTTATTTGTACGCACAGTCTTTTTTGGAATAGCGGTATTTGCTGAATCTAATATACAGGTTGAAATAAAGTTTGTTAATTCATCAATAGACTCATAATCAAAAACAGTTTGTAGTTTTGTTTCAAGATTCGTACGAAAGAGATCCCAATTTGCCCTGTAAAAAACCACACTGTCCTTTTAGTAGCTTCTTTATGATCTTGTTTGGTAGAAATAGATACAACAACCGGACAATGGTCACTACAGTAAGCTGATTCTACCTTGCAAAACTTTACGCACTGTTCGATTTCCGGGCCACAAATAAAAGGATCTATTAAAGTTGCGGAATGTTCAGTAATTCTAGTTGGTTCTGTAACAAGCTGGTTCATGTTAAACATAGCAATTGTATTTTTTAAATGTCCAAAATTCGGTTTCAAATAATCTTCATTTAGATCTCCAATAACAATTAGTCTACCGGAACCAAATATATCAACAACCTTAGCTATATTACTATTCAACCTTTCCCAATATTCAACCCTTGAATCGGGATTTCTATATACCGTGACCAGAACACAATACCATTTTTTAAAGGTTATCTTAGTCCACAATAATTCAAGATCTGGGGATTCAAAATGAGCCAGTCTCTGACAATGAAGAAAATCGTTTAAAAAGACACATACACCTCCGCTCCGAATTAACAATAAGAATATATATGAAAACAAGTATATTAACTGAATTTTTACCCAGTACAATGATCCTTTTGATAAAGATAAAGCTATCTGCCAATGTAAGTACGTATACTTCACAATATTATTCCACCAGGAACAGGTTATAGACAAGCTCAAACAGTTTCTTACCAAAGTTACTTTCGTAGAATAAATCAGTTTAAGCTTAATAACATAGATTAAAGCCGTTCCATATTTGAAACTAATGTACAATGAAAGAAGACATCCATTTCGGATATCGTCACAGTCCCCACTAAAGTTGTACAGACAAAGTAGAAAAAAGAAAATAAACAACAAACGCATGTACCCGAGATGAAAGCCTGTAATTAGACTAACCCCCAAGCTCCGGAGTGTAAAAACAAACATATATACATGCAGACCTACTGCATATCCTGGGCGAAGTTATGCATAGATGATCATACTATCTCAAGTTTCAAAAACGTATTAATCATCAAACAAAAATAACTCCAGTATCAAATTACACTCACCCCAGCCTACAATAGGTCAAGAGGGAGGATACTTACTACACATAGGCCTGCATTCCAGGGGCCGTATGCATAAAACATCTTACTCCTTAACTTAGTTTTTCCCTTAAGACCGTTAAGGATTCCTTACAGAAGGACATTTCTTAAGTGATATGCATAAAACGTCCTAAGGTAAACCTTAGGGATGTATTTTCCCTCAAGTCTAAGAAACTTCCTTAAATTCTAAGGATGTCAGTTACAGGCAGTTATCAATTATGCCATTTGTCACGGTGTCGTAGCATGAAATGCCTCCTGGTAGGTCTTTCAACTGATATGATCTTGTCGCGGGGCATTACATTCTGTGACAGTCAGCACGGCAACAAATGCCTCCGTTCCTAAGCCCTCCCCTATTTCAAGGTTTTTGTATGCGTTGTGCACTTGTCGTTCCTCCCTTTTCGTGGTGAAAAACCATTTGGTCACCAGCGTACCTTGTTTTTGAAGTTGGCTAATGCACTTTCAGACACTGAGGTCATGAGGTACCACTTCCAAATATCTGTCGGGTTGTTGCTCTGATGCCATTAGTGAGGTTTCGCAAATCTGACGAAATACAAAGTACGAAATATACGAAATTGGACTTTACTTCCATGACGTTCTGGAGATATTAATGGTTGGTACCACAAATATCGCCTGCTGCAAGAGCGTCTTTTAGTGTATGGCATTTTAGACCGATATAGTTACGGTGTAACTAAACTTTGAAATTGATCTATCGTTTCTGGAAATTTAAAAGGGGATGTTTCACTTTGAATTCAAGATTGCGATTTGTGATCTGTGGGAAAACTGAAAGAGCTACGATCTTGCAATTTGGAGGGATAATTCTGTGTTTCAGACCAATTTCAATGGTACAACAATCAATATTTGAAGTATTTATTTAAGACAAAAGGATTTAAAACTCTTCGTATAGGAAAAAGTCACGAAATGTTGATATTCTGTTTTTGAAATGCAAGAAATGTACCATGTAGTTCTTCTTGAAAGGACTGGTCTATTGATCCTTCTGGGGTGTGAGGTAGGCCTACAATGTACCAGCATTCATGGCTAAGAATAGCTGTCTTTGTTGTCACAGCTATTGTATGATCTTACATCAGGCCAGGACCTAGCCACCACCACAACTCCATAGGCATTGAGAATTAGAGTTACATGACTTGCCTTTCCTTACAGTGCAGTAAGGGCAGGTTGATGATCATTCAAAAGAATGTTTTATTAGACAGATTACCTCACTGAATCAGTTTGTAGTGCTTTCTATGCAAAAAACACCACCCCGTTCAGATGAATGGTTGAACTCAAGTTGCCACAAAAGTCATCCAGTCCTGTTATGTCACTGTTATGGCTGTATTGACAATGGCAGTCAACAACAGGCCTAAGGCCCGTCTACACGATAATACATTTGTTCAAAACATCATCATACATTTGTATGATGATATTTGTTACGGACAAATCAGTTTGAGTTCATTCCTAGAAATATAGGCCTATGAGTCAAATTAAAAGTGCATAGCATGGTATTTTTTGATGTCTCCCAATGCCCACTCCGTATCATTTTCAAGTGTCAGCATCCTGCTGACTTCCAGTCAGGAAATTCCCTATACATATCTTTGATGACAATCCGCCCAGGTTTTTGGAGAAAGGGACAGTTTAGGTTTAGGCAACTGGGAGAGCAGGACCTGTGTCTTGTCGTCTCCCCATTTTCATGATTATTAAACAAGTTAAAGAATCAGCTACCATCATGTAACAAGTTATAGATTTTGACCCTAGAAGCCCCAGCTCTGTAAGTAGTCATTATAGTCGATTTATCATCTTATTTCTCATCTTATTTTTAGGCTATTATACTTAGTTAGGTATAGATTTTGTATGTTTATTATGTAATCTTTACAGATTGAACCGCCGCCGCCAACACCATAGACCCAGAAGTTATATTGTATCCAGATCCAGTAGTCTTGAACGTTAGTTGTGGTGTTGATATTTTTGGTGACTGGGAGGGGAATGTGGATGGTAGTCAGCTGCCCTGCATTCAGAGAGACTTTAGTGAAAAGTCTCTCTGAATGCAGGGCAGCTGACAGGGATCTGTGGTTATAAGTATTTATTAGCAAATGCAGATTTGTAGGGAAATGGAAGGGCTGGGGAGATATTCATCCTGCGAAAACACGTTTCCAGCAAAAAAAGAAAAGAGAAACTGACACGTGAAAAAAATAAAAATTCCTATCGCAAGGCTCGAACCCGGCACCCCGGATTCAGAGCCGGACGCTCTACCGATGCGCCAGCCGGCCACGTCATGACGGTGGCTGCTCAATAAATGTTTATAAACATATCCCAGCTACTCAACATATTTTTATGTTAATTAAAAATGACGTTGCAAATCAGAATAATCTTCCAAAAATCGCATTTTACAACATCCACAGAGCAAGTCCCCAGCAAATCTGTCAGCATATCGCTACATAATGTACCCATCTACGTTCACAGTCACTAAAAACGTGAACCAACCGTCCGGTATATTCTATCTGAACATTAGGTGCATATTTCCTATGAGTCCAGTTCTATTGACTGACCCGTGACAAGTCTTTGGCTAGCTTCGCTGTTGGCCGCTACGCGGCGCGTTGGGCCCTTGCGTCAAGAAGTTGTATTATGAGATATTCAACGTGATTCATTAATAAAAGGCGTGTTTCTTTAGCTGAAGTCTAGGCATCGAATAATTTCAAGGATTATATACCACAATATTCATGGACAGATGTTTGATTGTGGAGGCTGTTTTCCCAACAAACGTGAACAACAACCAACATGTATGATGATGTTCAAATTTTTAAGGCCCGTCTACACGATCATACATTTGTTCAAAACATCATCATACATCTGTATGATGATGTTCATGGACAAACGTATGATCGTGTTGACTGTTTTCCCAACAAACTTGAACATGTATGATGATGTTCAAATTTTTAGCTGCATGTTTCATCTTGCCAACAACTGCACAACATCCCAAAATGAAATGGTCCATGGACCATGTGCTCACCCGTTTGAACATAATAACTATGGTCATGTGTCATGCACTGGTCACACTGATAAGGTGGAGCCGTTGCAGGTGGAGCAAAATTTTCAGATTCAAACATTCATAGAATCACTAAAACAACCTCTACATGGTTGATTTTGGTGTCATTTTGAAGATAAATTAGTCTAGTTTAATGTCCAAGAAACAAAAATTAAAAATAATCAGCGGTTTTTTAATGATAATTAAACATATGGAAAAGGTAAGAGATGGAGCAACCTGGCGGAGCTAGTGGCAGTGGCGGAGCAAGTGGCAGTGCAGGTGGAGGTCCTAGATTTTTGTTGTTTTCGAGCGATTTTGAGTATCAATTCCAGTTTTATCAGCTGGTATCCTCACTTGAACTCGCTACAGAGCATGTAGACTGCAGTAGAAAGTGCTGGGCATGCCATACCATGATATGAAACTGAATTGCGACGGCATCATTTTTGACGAACAGGGCCCATGTTCCCGAAGCCGTCGTTAGGTTAACGATATCGTTAAAACTGGGAAAATGCATAGCGTAACGATGTCGTTAACCTTACGACGGCTTCGGGAACATGGGTCCAGGACAGTGTTTTGGATTGAAAATCACCTTTCCCTTGGGATAGGTGTTGTGTGAAGGATGATATAGTAATACGTTATTAAGAAACCAGCTCCCTTTCAGTGTCATTTATCCTTTTCGTAGAACTAACTCTTTGTTATGCAACAGTGAATGAATGACTCTTTCGTCCCAACAGCGACAATGATGACCATTCATTATTGTGCATGTACATAAATGTACTGAGGACCAAGCACGTTGCCCTGGTCTTCCAACAACATGTATTTTTCTTCCTATTTTCCTCTTCGTGTGATTTTGACAATGACAAAGTCCGGCCTTTTTTTTCTGGGATTTGAATTCTTTGAATGCAGTCACTGAAAGTGTGTCAGCACCCAGATGATGAGTGATGTACCAGTATTCACTTTTACACTTGTCAACTTCAGATTAGTGTCCTCGAGATGAACTCTATGTGCCATCTTTAATAACTTTAACTGGAAAGGGTTAACATTATCTATTCTTTTCCTCAACTGCCTGCGTCCAGTAGGCCTATGTCTGGGCACAATCCCATAGGGAATAAATTGAAATAAGCACCACAGAGCCAACTACTAACTGTCGATGGTCATTTAACCGACAAGTAATTTTGGGACACCCTGTACAACCAAAGTTGATTGATTATGTCATAAAAATATGCTATACACATTTGCTTGAGTAGCTGAAGCAATTCCATGAGAAAAATGGTTCGATTAAGAAGTGGAATGTCCACTGCTATTACAAATTATCATTATCTTACATTTCACATATGGGATGATTACATAAGAAATATAAGCAAGGAAAAGTTTCTACCGAAATTCTATCTGGTGAAATGTGTGCTGTGATGCCTCCTGAACATTTTAAAACAGATACTGCTCATTTTTGTTGGAAAATGTCGTTTTAATCTAGTTTTATGTTGACCTATGTACGTTTTGAGAAAACGTGTAAAATGTGTGTGGTTCGTAATGGCTTTTCCATTACATTTGTTAGTTATAAATCATGATAGCTCTCTTATTTCTCAATATTTTAGACTGATTTCTTCACTAACATCAGAAGGGTGGTACAAGGTATCCATGCTGTGAAAATCGAAAAATCGGTCATTTTGACCATGCAACGAAAATTTTGACCAGTTCATGACTCGTGACCAGTTTAATGACAGAGAGAGAGGTGCATGTCAGTTATGAGCAATCTGGGTAAGTCATTCCCACGTTGCAGGACTTCAAGATGATTTTGGGGTTATGCCCCCTGGTGGCCATATTGGATGTCCGATTGGGCCAAAACTTCACATGCACATAAAGGTCATCTAGAGGGAGCCGCATAGCACATTTGAGCGCTCTGGGTCAAGTCGTTCCTGATTTATAGCACATTTGATGATTTTCGGGTTACGCCACCTAGCGGCCATATTCGAAGTTTAATCAGGCCGAAATTTGACGTGCTTGTAAAGGTCATCAAGAGGGAGGTAAATATCAAGTTTGAGCACTCTGGGTCAAGCCGTTCCGGAGTTTTAGCACTTCGATGATTTTCAGGTTACGCCACCTGGCGGCCATATTGGATGTCCGATCGGGACGAAACTCGGTATTTTTGAAGGTACCCCTCTAATACACGTTTATGCAAGATATGAAGACTCTCGGTGAAATAATTAAGAACTGTGGCAGGTTCGTTACTTTTGTCGAACTTTGACCTCTGTGACCTTGAAAAG
>NMRB01000041.1:799448-809943 GCA_002633025.1 Notospermus geniculatus
AAGCACCAACCTGTGTCCGCACGAGCCGCATCACGCCGAATTCGGCGTGTTTCTAAATACGCAGGCCGAATCACAACCAGAAATGGGTGATCACGTGATCTACTGCGCCACGAAAGTAAACCCTAGGAAAATAGCGATATGAGGCTTATTTCTTGCAGACTTTGCCAATAATTGACGGATTTGTCATTTCTGATGAGAAATTGTCACAGACATGACATTGTTGAGAAGAAAATGATGCTATTTGGGATTTCACCTCGGCAGCTAACTGTCACTGCGCTGTAACGTAGTGTAAACGTATGTGACGACGCACCAAGCAGCTGCCAGTGGCTAACATGACATGTACAGCATATCTCACACAAAATAGGCCTATGTATGTCATAATCATGACGGATAATGTGATACCCACACACGGAGACATCCTAGGTCACAGAGAAAAAAATCCATTTCAAATGGAGACAAAACGCATCTCTAACAGCTTGTCCGCAGGGCGTGACGTTTTTGTCTCCATTTGAGACATTTTGTTTCGTCTCATGTCGAGATATTACCATCTCTAGTCGAGACGATCATCGTCTCATGGTCTGGTGAAATGGGCGACTCATCTTGAGTGTTTTTTTATCTCCAAGTGGAGAATACACTGTTAAAAATTTCCTTTTTTACAGCAATTGTTGGCAGTAGAGTAGTACTAAAAGAACAGCACTGTTATTGAACAGCAAAAAACTATAAAAGAAAAAAAGTATTGGCAAAGAGTGCATAGTGACCGGTGGCAGATTCGAACCTGTGTATACATACATGTTAGCCAACTAAACCTAAATAGTCCTACGCTCTAACCACTACGCTACAGGGGCTCACGCTCGGCCTCGGAAGTTTTCTTTGGGTGATTCGGAAAACCTGCTTAATGTCTATAGTATACGCCATTTACTGAGCCATAACCTTAACCCTAAGGGACCTACCCCTAAAGGAACTATCCCTAGGGGACCTAACCCTAAGGGACCTAACACTAAGGGACACCGCGTCCATGCATATTTGAAATCCTATCACTATCAGGTAGAGGTGAATAAGTCTCAACTGGAAACAACGATCTCACCCCGAGATCGCTGAAATTTCAACAAATAATCATGAGACATGTTCGTATCCAGCTGAAATGGTATGTTTTCATCCTGAGATAACTGTGATCTCGATGAGAGATTTTAGAGTACTCGTTGTTTCAGCCTTAGATACGTTAGTCTCTACTGGAGACAAATGACGTATCCTAATTTTTAAGAGATGAAATCGTGTCCAGCCGAAACAGAAACTCTCATCCTGAGATGAATTCAATCTCCACATGAGATAAGATGTATTTCAAACACGCTTTGAAACAATTTTGTCTCTATTCGAAAAGGATTTTTTTCTCTGTGGTAGGCCAATTTGAGGAGATTCTGCAATTAAAAAATTTGAAGCGAGGAATCGACCGCCATCTTGAAAATGCAACAAGTAGTCCCAAACCGTCCCATGATATCTTGCGCGAGCGGTGACAGGTCAGTGCGAGGTAGGAGCGCTACCTGTCGTGACAATGTATATGTGCCAAGTTTCAGATCAATAGCTCCAGCGGTTACGAAACGTGCCCTGCTAACGGACAACGACGACGACGACGGACGACAGACGACGGCCGACGACGGACGCTGACTGACGACAAAAGCTCACGGGTGAGCTAAAAATTGTTTGATGATGTTCATGGACAAATGTATGATCGTGTGGACGGTTTTCCCAACAAACTTGAACATCATCATAGGCCTACAAGTTTATGATGCTGTTTTGAACAATGTATGTTGAAATATGATGATGTTCAAAATTTTAGCTGCATTGTGTAGACGGAAATCCACGACAAGCATGGAGATCATCATCATCATACAAATGTACCGTATTTATGCGTATTTTAGCACACTGCGCTTATAATCGACGTGTGCTAAAATTCGAATATAAGCACAGTGCGCTTAAATTCGAACAAAAAGTGATGTGGCCAATGATTCCAAAAAGAAAATTCATTTTGTTCGTGTACCGTATCTCATACAGCCAAAGTGTATCTGATACAGTTCGCATCAAACATTCAAGAAGTACAATAGTTATCAAGTCGCGGCGGCGCGGGTCAAAAGTAACTTAGCTGATCGCCGACAACGATCACAGTGTCTCATGCCGACAACAGTACCGTTACCAATGGACTACATCTAAGTATCGTTTGTATAAAATGAGATGACATTGTAAAGAAGCGGTTTCCAAAGAAGCGGTTTTGTTCCAGAAAAGTATAAGCGCATGTGTTTATAATCGGGCGAAACGAAGAGAGAAAAAGGCCTTAAAACAAGCGATTTTCGTTTATAAGCGCATGTGCTTAAATACGCATAATAAATACGGTATGATGATATTTTGAACAAATGTATGATCGTGTAGACAGGCCTTTAGGGTCTTCAGAGTGTTCATGTTCTTCCAAATGAGTGATACATGTATCAAACTACTTTTGTGACTTTTTTTTTACTTTCATTGAATATAGCTGGATTATTTTGCAGCTAGTTGACACATGGCTCATTTGCGAACCTATAATCCAAGTTTTTTTAGTAGTATTTTGGTTCTTCTAATATGAAACTTCAGGGCTTCAAACACCCATTGTCCTAAAAAATTACTTCAAATGTTATTGACTGTTGTACCATTGAAATTGGTCTGAAACACAGAATTATCCCTCCAAATTGCAAGATCGTAGCTCTTTTAGTTTTCCCACGGATCACAAATCGCAATCTTGAATTCAAAGTGAAACATCCCCTTTCAAAATGCACCATAAAGCAAGGTTCATTGGCACACGGAATTGGTCCGGTTCATGTCCGTAAAAAATCTATCAAATAGACTTCAGCGTTGTCGTATCTGGAAAACTAGGGGCAAAGGGACCAGAAACAGATCGGATCCGTGTGCCGATGAACCTTGCTTAACTCTCTCGGTCTTGCATGATATGCTAAAAGACACACTGGCAGCAGGGACATTTGTGATAGCAACCATCTCCTGAAATACATTAGGTCCTGGAAATGATGATGAATTTCGTATTTCGCACTTGGTGTTCCGTCAGGTTTGCGAAAACTCACTATTAACATTTTGTTTACTACTGATACTGATACTGATACTGATACTGTAAATATTTTCCTCGGCTGACTATACTGTATAGGGTTGACCTTCAAAATGGAAAACCCGCGGAAAACGGCATCCCACAGCGTATATTTCATGGAAAACAACAAAATTTGTTTTGGAAAGTAGCAGCTGTACGAGCTCCGAATTTTGCCAATTGTCTTTGATACCGATGGTACTCGGTCATTCATCACCTTATGCGTGCGATGAAGATAGGAAGTAAAGCTTGTAACACCCACTTTCTGATACAGGCTTTGGTTGTTCAATGAAATGATGACATGAGAATTATACACGTTTCTGTGAACTTTGTTTTTTTTTTAGGTCCAACCTGCATAATTCCATGTCAACACAATATTCTGTATTGTTATCCCACTATACATGTATACAGCTATGCTGATTTTTTTACACTTTTTGTATTATTTTTCTTTTCTTACCATCAGCGACTCATCCATCAAAATCAATTCTCCTTTGCAATTAAACTGCAACCAGATTATAACAGGAAGGGAAATGACAAACAATATTTTTTTGCATTGACATGTAATTAGCACATGATATTGGAAGGCTTACCTAATAGGGGAAACATTAGGATATGCTATGACAATGGAATGGTGCTGCTGGTCTGTGGATGTATCGTTTGGGGACATCTTACTGAGCTTATTCATTTATTTATTACGACGCCCGCGGACACCGACGCATGAAAGCTGCGGAGAAATATTCAGGACGAAATATTTGTCGGGAGAAGTTAGGAACCGTGCAGGCGTGCAGAAGATGATGATGTGGCTACGAGGATATTGAGTCGAGAACTGAGAGTTCAAACTTGGCTCATTATTAGCTCTTTAGAAAATATTCGATGATTTTTTGTAATGCAGTAGGAAACCAGAGAACCCGGAGGAAACGTACGCTGTCAGAGAGAGTCACTCTTGGTATCACATGAGTACAGGTTCTGACAGGGAATCGAACCTGGGACCTCAGGGGTGACAGTCACCGATGTTTCCATTGTGCCACTCTGACAGGCCGAAATTTGACGTGCATGTAAAGGTCATCTAGAGGGAGGTAAGTAAAAATTTGAGCACTCTGCGTCAAGCCGTTCCCGAGGCCGAGTAATAGCACTTACTTGATTTTCAGGTTACGCCACCTGGCGCCCATACTGGATGTCGAATCGGGCCGAAACTTGGTATTTTTTAAGGTACCCCTCCAATGCATGTGTATGCAAGATGAAGTCACTTGGTGAAATATTAGGGAGTTTTCGCAAAGCCCCCAAAACGCCAACACGAAGCCATTGTTCGATGCCACGAAGAGAGCACCAAACAAAAGGATAGACGTTCGTGTTGGCGTTTCGGGGGCTTTGCGAAAACTCTGTAATGACAACAGTCGACCCGCAAAGGTCCTTTTCTATGGCAGATTTACATATATTTTGCGCGCGGGAAAACAATAGGCGATCAGGGCCCTCGACGAGGCTTCTCGAGTACCTCATTTGAGAAATCGGCCACCTCGCACAAAATTGTGTTTATCGAGAAGACCATTCGAATTCAACCACATAAACCATATATCAATGTTTAGCTAAGACATTGAACTTTCCAATAGTGTAATTTATTTTGGCATAATGTAAACGAGGGAAGAGAAATCATTTAAGAAATTTCGTCCTCCGCACACAATTGGAGGTCGTTTGGAGTAGTGCGTTGTTAAAAACATTGCAATAAGGCCCCGATTACATAGAAGTATACGGTATACAAAAACGCCGGTTAACAAAGGTTTTAAATGGATTCACGACCGCGAAGCCATTGTTAACCGGCGTTTTCGTATACCGTATACTATGTAATCGGGGCCTTACTCCATAAATGCTTGCCTGCATAAAACCAGTAAAACTGAATGGATGAAAAAATTTGCCCTTGTTATACACTACATAAAAAACCCGTGTCGAACCCGGGTTTTTTCTGTCCACACCTGTTAAAAACGCGGTGTAATAATCCCCTCCGAGCTCGAACGGGTTTTGGAGACCTTAATTTAGGTCCCCCTCACAAAATTTGAGTAGTGTTGACGGGCACCGGGCCTCAGGAGGGATTTTTCAGAGCCGGGCTAGACCCGGGTGTCAAAAAACCCGGGTATTATGTAGTGTAACCACGGCTACTACCAATCTCCAATCTGTGTTAATTTCATACTTCGGCATTGTATTAAAAGTTTTTGTACTCAGTTTGAACAGTAGTAGGTAACGATTCTCGCAGCCATAACCTGGTTCCTTGGGCATCCGGGGTGGCACTGATTGACGATTCTACCAGTCAGCGCCACCGTCGGAGTCCATGGAACCAAGTTAGACAATGGATAAAGCGAAGGAGATTTCTTGAAAATGTGGTTGTGTTTCATGGTGATTTTCAACCCCTCAGACATGCGTGCATAAAACCACGCTTCGCACGTAGGTTCTTCTATGTTAGAACAACCAGAATGACCTAAGCAGACATTTCAAAATACTATTCCAAGAACGCACTGGCTATTCGTACCGTCACGGTGCAAATAACGCCAAACCAGATCTTATTCACACCGTCGTAAACAGCCAATCAGAGAGCTTCATTCCAGACATGCCAGATGAAGTTACCGCTATCATCTCGCACCTTGCCGGATTTTTTTTCAATATTCTTGATGAAAACGTTATTTTTTAACCACTACCAGAATAAAAAGTTTTATAATCAATGCTTTTGGGCAAGGTAGGCCTACTAAAAGTATCTAACGATTCCCCACGGTTCGCAGCAGAGCCTCTGTGGTCGAGTGGTTTGCGTGGGCAGTTATCAAACGGAAGGCCGCGGGTTCGAGCCCCGTCATAACAGTTCTTCTTTTTACTTTCTTTTCGTTCCTTTTTTTCTTCTTTCACCTCCTTTTATTCTTCTTTTCATCTTTTTATCGATATCGTGATATCGATCCATGTGACTGTCGGAAAACGGGGAACTGCGTAAATTCTTGAGTCAATTTTTTAAAAAAATTATTTAAAAAAATTAGGGCCTAGCCCTCTAGGCCAATATGAAAAATATTTTATCATCAGACAGCAGAGGCCAACATTTCATCATTAAGTGAAATATGGGGTCACTGGACCTCGTCAACCAAAGGAAAAAAATGCCCAGGCTAAAATATCATTTTAGATCTGCTGCCCACACACAGTCGCACTGTCCTTGTTACGGTGCAGAAATTATACATCACCGTCACGGTACGAATAATCATTCTCCACGCACTATTCCCACCGTGACGGTGTAAATAAGAGCTATTCCTGCACTATTCACACCGTCACGGTACGAATAAGAACCGGCGGCGCACTATTCACACCGTCACGGTACGAATAAGAACCGACGGCGCACTATTCACACCGTCACGGTACGAATAAGATCTGGTTTGGCGTTATTTGCACCGTCACGGTACGAATAGCCCCGGCCTTCCAAGAAAGGGAACGCCTATTTTCGAAAACACAAGGTTACCTTTCGATCGATAACTCGGTCAAAACTGAACTGATTTCGATGAAATTTTCTCCAACTTTCGTAGAGAAACTTCCATCAACATGTAAACATCACGCCACCTTCAAACGTCTGAATAATCGTGCGTAATTAGTGATTGTTTCAGCGTCTGCTACGCCTACGTCACTGCCTCACTTTCGTTCAGTGATTTAGCAGTTAGTACCGCCAAATACTATACGGCTGAGACGTCGGGGCGCTGTTCAGACATTTGCGGGTCGACTGGCAAACTGTGACAGGTTCGTTACTTTTGTCGAACTTTGACCCCGACTTTGACCTCTGTGACCTTGAAAAGTAGGTCGAATCAAAAACCTGTTATATATGTTATGTATCCTTATTAGCTACACCTATGATAAAAATTTGGATATGATCATTCTATAGTACGTTTAAGTCATCTGGAGCTCGATGGGCGGACCTTCGGTTGTCAGGCAGACCTTGGTATTGTTGGTGAAGTCTGGCTATTGACATGCATTTTATTGACAGGACACTTCCAGCCAAGCCCATGCCTGTGCCTGTGTTCAATTTCAAATCAAGGTCTAGTTGTATGTTCAATTTCAAACCAAGGTTCAGCTGGTTAGAAAACAATGTGCGTTGGACCGTTTAGAGTAAACCCTAGGTTCATTGTGGTCTGGTTACTAAGGGTTTGATTGACATATGCCCATTGAGCTCCAGATACCTTGAACGTAGTTGAGGAGTTATTGCACTTTTTGTGTTTTTTGGTTTCCGCCACCTGGTGGCAAAGCTGAGATCGAATCGGACCGAAACTTGGTGACCTAGGGGTATATATGTACCAAGTTTCAGATCAATAGCTCCAGCGGTTACGAAACGTGCCCTGCTAACGGACAACGACGGACGCTGCACCATCGTAATGCCCGTGTCACACTGTCCCGAAGTTGACACCCGATGGCCATACGAATTATGGAAACTTTTGGAAATCTTAGTGATAAGTGCCAGCCTGAAGAAGACCCCGGTTGGGATCGAAAATTTGCAAGATTCTGGAAGTTGACTTCGGGGCCATCTTCACGCAAAATTCAAAATTCCATATTCGTGTGGCCATCAGGTGTCTAATTTCGGGACAGTGTGACACGGGCATAAGAGCTCACACCGGTGAGCTAAAAATCGAATGCTCAGAAATTGACACTTTTTCGACACTAATTTTGTGGTGACCTGATGGACCGGGGTGGGTGATCCAGGGTTTCAGTGACCGCTGCATGGGGAGAGGGCTGGGGTGAGATGTGATTTTATGACCCGTCGTTGGATAAACCGTTGCGTTTTACATTTTCCTCACACATCGGACTGCTTGACCCCACTCCTAAGGGGTTTTATCACTAATTGTTACGCGATTTTAGTCGAAAGTTTGTCATTGTAGTAGCTGGTAGCCTTCTCGCAGGAGTCGTGCTTCAGCTTCGTCAATCGTCGTGGTGTAGTGGCTCGGGTCTCTGACTAGCGGTCAGACGGTCGCAGGTTTGATCCACACTCAGCACGAGACTTTTCTTTGCCTCAGCCCACCCAGGTGTTAAAAGGGTACCTAGCTGGCAGAGATGGTTTATGTGAATGTCTAGTCATGTGCGCTTTGTAGTCAGGAAGTTAAGCTTCCTCTGGATTGTCAGGGTTTAAAAAGCAAGGGAAGTTTCAGCGCTTTGAGCGATCCAAAACAACAGGATTGGATACTGCCGCGCTATACAAGACTCATTAATATTAATATGAAATAGAAATAGGGTTTCTAAGGTGAAAGACATTGCTTCCCACCAGAATCGAACCCATGTACTAATATTAATACATGTAATATCTTCACCCTTGTGCAGAAGAATGAGCGCCGCCCTGGTTGTTTATTTATGAGTTGACAGCTATAATCGCCTTCGTTTCGTTGATTATGGTCGCAATGGGTTTGACGACCAACGGGATGTCCTGACATCATGCAATGTTTAGTGACGTATAAAACTCCACGTGCAGATCATACCAACTTAATTGGCTTAAATGCTTTACTTTCCGAACTCATTTGCAACAATATTGATGAACAGTTGCAAGATCGTGGATCACTGAAACAACGTAACGTTGATGCAAGTTAACGTGTGTGTATGGGGAGGGGGGGTTCATTTGATGCAACCAATGACAAACTGGATGGAACAAACAACCATTTTTGAATGAGCAGCCTATCTGATGATACATGTAGCAAGACCAATCACATCAAAGTTTACAAAAATCTTAACGAAAGCTGATGTTCATTCTACGTTTTCGTTTACTGTAGCCCTACCTAGTAGGACAGTGATTATCATTTTGATAGAGAGGGTCACTCTAGATGTTGAACAGCCCTGGTTTCCTCAGGTAGCTTCATCCTGCATCACACGAAATTTGATGGATCTGAAGGTCAACATATCATACAAGAGAAGTGAAGGACAGTTATATGATGGAACCGAGAGGATATTTAGATTAAACTTACATATATTTGTGTCATGGTAGAGAAAGCCACCTTGTGAGTGCCCGGCTGGAGAGAACACTCCTCGACGCCACTGATTTTTTTTGTTGCCTGATGAACCTCATGTTTCCTGTTGGTGATATTCAGAATGTTCAGATGCTGGTCACCATCTTTGGTACTTGTGACCAGCAATAAATTATCATCCGTGAAATCACAGTCCGCTGCATGACACTGGTTGCTTGGAAACTTGTGCAGCAATTTAAAGTCTTTTGAGTCCATGTCCCATATGTACACCAAACCATACTCACATCCGGCGGCAAGGTATTTCCCATCGTGAGAAAACTTCAATGTCAACGCCTGATCACTCATCTCAAATTCGTGTACAAGGAATCTTTCAGGGATGTCCGCAGATCCTGGCTGACCTGTTGGTTCGCGGGTGAACAAAGAGGGATTTCCTCGATCATAATCTTCCTCTACGGTTGTCTGCTTGTTGTCTGGCACCATGTAAAGTTTTAACTTCTCTCCCCCGCATGTGATGATATGTTTATTATCCGGGGAATAACGGACAAGGCTGATGTCATCTTTCTTGGCATCAATGCTCAGCAACTCTTGACCAGTAACACTGTCAGATACCTGAAAAACATATCAGTATGTTAAAACAGATACTCCAAATGAAATGGTCCATGGACCATATGCTCACCCGTTCGGACATACAGAGAGAGGTACATGTCAGCAATGAAATGGCCAGGGCCATTGTGCTCACCTCTGTGATAAGTCTCCATGGTTAAGTGTGAAACTGTGACTCTCATGGTCAATGTTGAGGATCAGTACAGATAAGATAAGCTGAACACACCAAGAAGTATTTTATGATCTGATCAGTATTATCAGTCAATGACATAAAGGAGTACAATTTCTGAATACAACGAATACAAGTGGTATTTGAGAAACAAACTGCTTTCCTGTCTAGGTCACAGATGTCAAAAATTCTATTTTTCAAGATGGCCACCTGGTGGCCACACGTGACGTTCGTTGGGACTGAAATTTAAGCAGGAATGTACAGGATACTTGCATAGATATTTAGACAACATTGAAACATCATAACATTTACTACCGATGAGATATGGCCAAAGTCAATTTTTCAAGATGGCCGCCTGGCAGCCATGTTGAAGTCCAATCAAACCGAAATTTGGCATATAAGTAGACGGTGCCAAGACACATATTTAGGCACGGTTAAAGCATCCTAGCTACCCCTATTTATGAGGTGTGGGCCGAAGTCCATTTTTCAAGATGGCTCCCTGGCGGCCATATTTGACGTCGAATCTCACTGAAATTTACCATATATTTATATGGTACCCAGATACATAGTTTGACAACGTTAAAACATCCTACCTACTCCTATTTATAAAATGTGGGTCAAAGTCCATTTTTCAAGATGGCTTCCTGGCGG
>NMRB01000041.1:809987-826645 GCA_002633025.1 Notospermus geniculatus
GCTTCCTGGCGGCCATATTTGAAGTCCGATCGGGTTGAAATTTGGTGCATTTGTGCAGGGTGCCTAGATATATCTTCACACCAAATCACAACACTCTATGTCAAATAGCCATGAAATGTGCCACCAAAGAGTGAATTTTGAACTTTGACCTTTGTGACCTTGAAAAGTAGGTCAAATCAAAAACCCGGGATTTATGTGATGTAGTCTCATCAGAAGAACCCACCATAAAAGTTTCGTGGTTCTTGCTCGCAGCGTTCAGGAGATATGGTCAAAAGAAGGTTTTCACAAAGCGCCCCCTACAGGCCAGAGCGTACAAACATCAGCGCTAAGTTTCGGTCCAGAGATAGTTTTTACCATATGGTACTTGTACACCAAATTTCAAGTTTGTAGCCCAAGCGGTTTAGAAACGTGCCACCCCTGTTAACGACGACGGACGACGCCGGACGCCGGACGACACACCATGGGAGAAGCTCACCTCACAGAGGTGAGCTAAAAAGACTGTGGTCCATATTCATAAAGGGTGTTTTAGACTTGGACGCATGCAACTTCGTCAAATGCATGGTGTGTGTGCATTTAGTGAAGTTACACGCGTCTAAGTCTAAAACACCCTTTATGAATATGGCCCTGTGTGTTTATGAACTGCTCAACCATGAATGTAAAACTTGTGAAGTAAATCAAAAGGCCAAGAATCACAAATGTGTAGCGGTCTAGGAAAACCCATCGGATGTCGCTGAATGATCAACAAGGGCTGTCAGATTACCTGTGTTTTGATCTGCTACTGTTTACCTGTTACGTAGTACATTTCAGCTATTGAAATGTGCGGGTTCACAAAGGCCATAACAATTTCCTCAAATCCTAGACCGCCTCACAAATACCAATGAGGACAAACTAACGTCACGACGTGGCGCTGCGATCGATGAGACCGAAGTTTCTTCTTTCAACGTGATTTCCATTAATTTCTGGCGTGAAATCAACCCTATTTTTTCGGTCGCATGACATTAAAATTTACACCATCTTGTCGCGGATGAANGTCTCATTTTTTCCTGTAGAAAAATGTACAGCAGATTTTTTCATGACGCAACGTCAACACATAAAACGACGTCAATGACGTCGGTTCGGTCACATCGATCGCTGCGCCGACCTGTCGGGATAAACGGCACGCGGGTTCCTCATTGCACATAAATACATATTAGTTCTCAATAATTTCTTTCTTCAGCATTTTCTTCTGTATGACCAACAGGCGAAATTCATCTTTCAGAGTCAGTAACTGTTGTTGGAGATTAACAATGTCAGCGATCATCTCAATAGCCTTTTGGAAATCTCTCTGGCTTTGTCTGAGTGACTGAGGAACTAACACACCAAACCATCTGATGGGGTCCTTCCACTGGGAGGCCGTAACTGGTGGCTCCTCGTCAGACACATCATCTGGCTTTCCATTCAAATTCAAGTCCTGAATATCAGGAAGATGGGAGACATCATCATTATCACCATCAGGTCCCTGTCCAACTGTCTTCACTGTCCGTTTCCTCAAATAAGTTCTTGAAGTTGGAGCAGCAGTCCCATCCACAGCAGGCACTGGTTGTGGTATATCCTTTTCAACTAGATCTTGCACATTGACAACTCTTAGGCCTAACTGCCCTTGTTTTTCACTTTCATCCTCTGAGTCTTTAACTAAGTACCTAGCAATCATGTCACTGTCACTGTACTGTAAGCACCCAACAGATTTGGCCCCCATGCTGTACCGGGCCTTTGACATCAAGAAAAAGCCATTCTTTAAAGAATCACTAAATTCAGCTCTTGTATTTAAGAGCATCTCCAATGTCTCGAAATATCTTTTAGCCAGGACATCAAGCTGTTCACAAACACCTTTGTAGTTCATCTTCTTTTCTTCCATGTTGTTCATCATATTGTAACCTGAAAAAGTCAAGGTCATGATAAGTGTGCAACCAGTAATTAACCTATAATAATGATAACAGCATTGAAATCTACCGTCAAGGCGTGATTGATAGTTGCCATTAAAGAAAGTGCTTCTTTAAACATTATAGGCCTCATACCGGTACCACCGACAGCACGGACGGACGAGCATGGATGGTCACTGACACTATAGATCGATCCCGTCAATTGGGACCTTGTTTGCATAAATGAAACCTGCGTCGCATTTTGAACCACCGAGAATCAAACACTAACAAGCGANGTTACGCAATTAATACTTTCAAAATCCGCATAAATTACAAATGGAACTTTATTCTTGAAGTGATAATTTTTAAATTTTAGTGTAGAATATTTTTCAATTGGCATTTTCACTTCACAATAATCATGTTCACCACATTTCTTTTTATGCTCTATTAATGTTTCTATTCTTTCAAAAGCGTTCATACATCGCCTGCAAAAATGTGATTCATGTTTTTGGTTTGTTCTAAAGAAAAGGTTAATATTTTTTAGATACATATAATGCTCTTGGTAGTATAAAATATCAATAACATCATCATCATCGAAATTCTTTGAAAGATATAACGGCTCTAAAGAATAATCTAAAATATTAACAGAATTAATTTTTTTAGTTTCCAATCCGAAAACATTTATTTTTAGATTATTTTCTTTTTCGATTTTTGGAATATTTTTTATCATAACCGGAAAATTTTCAATTTGTATTTCGTTTTGATACTTTTTATAAGAATATTTATCACTTACATGATCTTTAGGCGGATATTTAGCCGCTAATAAAGACCATAAGAAACATTTCTCGTCATCAGTTTTTACATTTATCACGGCGTTTGTTTTGAAAGGAAGTTGAATAAAGTGCCCACCTTTTATCTCTCTCATCCCAACAATCCAAATATCCATGTATTTTATTTGGTCTAGTGATAAACCACTTCCGTTAAAATATCTTTCATCAGGTGATTGTATACTGTGTTTAACGAAATTATTTTCTTTTAAGAATTGAACTTCGCATGATAAACTTATTTTAAAACGTTTATTTTTAACACTAGCTAGAAGATCACTAAACTTATCTTGGTATTCTTTTACATCTTTTGCTTTTTTATCATTTCTTAACTGCATTGAAACGTAATTTCCTTTTCTTCCGAATTGTTTAATGGTTCGTAACTCTTCAGGGATATAATCTATTTCCAAACGAATACTATCTGAACGGGTTTGTCTAGCTGGTTTATCTTAGGTAAAGTATCTTGGTAATTCTTCAAATAATTTGTTAGTTTCCTCCTGTTGTGGGTTAATTCCTGGTAATTCCTCGAACAATTTTCTAGTTTCTTGCCTTTCTTGACCTCTTAAAATATCTCTTCGAATTTGTGGAGTGTAGAGATTAATATTACTTTTTACATTATTTTTATGTACTTTTGATTGAATATGATTTTTCCAAGTGCGATTTTTTATTAATTTTTTACAGAATTCACAATAACGTGTATTTTCTTCATAATGAATTGCTTTTCCTTGTTGATCTATATGCATATCTGCATGTGGTGCTTGTGATGTGTTAATATTTCTTATTGGTGGTGTAGTAGGATTTTGCCTAATGTCAACGAGATTAGATTTATTTTGAGTGGTTTTATTTAGTTGAGTTTTTTTAGCTTCATAAAATTTAGTCCAGTTTTGTAAATGCTTTTTAGTTTTATTATGTCTTGCAAGATTTGAAGGTGTAACATCACTATTACACACTTCACAACGGATTTTCCCTGACTGAACCGAGTTTGCTGGTTGCGGTGGTGCGGGTATCGGTTGAATAATTGGTGTAATTGCATAATCGTTAGAGTCGCTGGAATCCAAGTCTTTAAAAAATCTTCCCATTATAAATTGTTTGTCAGTTTTCTTCGCCATCTATTTATAATAGAAATTTTTTTTTAATTAAGTTTTTTTATATCGCTATAACCTTTCCACTTTACTAATCCATATTTCTTTCCTTTAATTGTTTTATATCTGATGATTTTTTCGATTTTGTATTCTAATTGTTCAAGATTGGGAACATAACTTAATTCTTCTTCGTAAAAATAACCGTCAATTAGTTCATTCTGGTAATCTTCGAGCTGGTAAACAATTGGTTTAGTGAAAATAATTTGTTTAATTTTAAAAACCTCTTCAGTAAAGTTGGGAAGATAACCTTTTGCAAAAATAGTTTTATACTTAGAAATTCTTACACCATCACCAATTTTAAATTTAGGGTCACCAAATTCATGTTGTAAAAATGCACCATAAAGGTTAAACCAAACTGCGCCTTCGTTTTCCTCTTTTCTTGCATCTATTGGTTTCATTCCGATTGATGTGTGAAATGTATTATTATAACCTTTCACTAAATCTGGTAAAATATCCAACCATTTATCAGTTTCTTTTGCTGTAAAATATTTCCACATTCTTGTTTTTAAAGTACGGTTAAACCTTTCAACTACTGCAGCTTTTTTATCTGAAAATGAGGAAAACCACTCTACGTTATTTTTCTCTAAGGTCTTTTAAATGTTTGTTATAAAATTCCTTACCGTCATCGAATTGAATTTTTTCTGGTTTTGACTCCTTAAAAATAGTTTTGAATAAATCTTTAACCTCTTCACCTCTCTTACTCTTTAAAGCTAGAGCCCAAGCGTATCTACTGAATAAATCTATAACTGTTAAGATATATTTATAATTTTTGTTATTTTTTTCATAAGCCTGCATATCGACTAAATCTGCTTGCCATTGCTGATCTATGTAAGAGACCATAGTTTTTCTGAATAAGAATTTTTTATGAACCGGTTTATGGAGTTGAAAAGTTGGTAAATTATCTAAAAATTCTTTCACTTGTTTATATTTTATAAGTTTTTTATCCTCTTTAACTTTTTTCCAAATTTGAGAAATATTCGTATAAGCTACAGAACTTTCAGGATTGAAATATAAATCTCTAAAGTACTGTTCTGTGTCCATTTATTTATTTTTCGAGAAATTTATAGTATAAGGAAAGTGAGGGGATCTGGATGGAAGAGGTTTTATTAGTTTGCAAGTTTAGGTTGTAGTATTTTGTTGGAAACAGCCCGGAAATAGGGATATTTTAGTGCATTTTAGCCTAGTTTTGGCGGCTAATCTTCCTCTTCCGTCCAGATCCCCTCACTTTCCTTATACTGACCTCCGCAGAGAAACGAGAATTTCTAACAAAGACCGCCAAACAAATACATACGCTGTTGTAATATGATATTATACAAAAAGTTTTCCAGAAGTTTGAGCGAATTCTCGACCCCAACGGGTCTTCTTCAGGCTGGACAATTCTTTGCAAGAAATATCACATACATGTGCAGTACAAGACGTGCAGCTACCGTGCTGTGCTTATTTGAGGTATCCCCCGATGTTCATTTCCCCGATTTCGATTTCAAGTTTTTTGCGTCCGAATTCGGAAGCCCTGGGATAGCTTCCGAATCCAGATTCGGAGTCTGAAATCGGAACTGGTGCGAATCCGAAACCGCAAAGATTTCTTTCAAATGAATATTCCCGGACTGATCCTACTCGTGTAGCTGGGAAGGAGTGGAACCAGTACGGATATTGTAATTCCTTTGTCATTGAACAATTTTTATTCACCCGTTTCTTGTATCACCGAAGGCAAGCATCACGCGTGAAAACCCATATTAAATACAGCACTGTCCATATAATTATAGCAAAAAACCTCAACGACATCAGCGTAATTTTTTATACCCCCAATGCTGGGTTGTCGGAGTCATCGCGATCAAATGACGCTGCAATTACGTTTGGGTTATTATCGCTCTCGAACTTTTTGCTTGATAATGGACAAAGCCGGTTGGAAGCGAGCCACATAAGGGCCGTTTAGACGACCAGCCAAAAAACCACATTCAGATTCGATCCGATTGGATCCGATCGATCGCATCGGGTCTCATTTGCGTTTAGACGAGATTTTAATGTGGTCGTATGTGGTCCAATGCGGTCCAAAATACACATTGGACCCCATTGGGTAGCGTTTACACGCAAGATTTTAGAACCACAATCCGATTCGATCGGATCGCATGTGGATTTTTGCCTGTCGTCTAAACGGCCCTATAGATATTTTGTACAAAATATCTCCTTTGTCAGAAATAAAGCCCTGTCACACTGTGGCGACTTAAGCCCTGTTCCACTAGTCCGGGTTTCCGTTGCGGTTTGCCGCGCCGGTGTAACGTCGATCAGTGTTCCCCGTATTTCTGTGTTTTTTTTATTGTTTCCCTCCTGACGGATTAAGCGGCAACTAACCCAACAATAACCATTCTAGGCCGCGTCTATATTGTTGGGGAACACTGACGTACAGAAACACTCACCTATAGGGCCGTTTAGACGACAAGTCAAAAAACCACATTCAGATTCAATCCGATTGGATCCGATCGACCCGCATCGGGTCTCATTTGCGTTTAGACGAGATTTTAATGTGGTCGTATGTGGTGCAATGCGGTCCAATGTGGATTCGGGACCATTTTAAATCCACATTGGCCCGCACTGGGTAGCGTTTACACGCAAGAGTTTTGAACCACAATCGGATTCGATCGGATCGTATGTGGATTTTTGCCTGACGTCTAAACGGCCCTTATGTTTCACCGGGATTTTTTCACAGGGCTTTGGATAATCCTTCGATGGTTTAACAATACAATGGCCTATTAACTATCCCAATGCCTGTGAAAACCGCACCCGCGCCGCAAACCGCACCGGAAACCGTTAAAAGAAAAAAATGCATAAACATTTTGCTGAAGTAGGCCTAGTTAGGTAAATATCACAAATATAAGGTGGTCAAAACCAAAGCTCAAAGTCCAGTAACTCCTGAACTGTTCACTGGATTGTCTCCAAATTTTTATCACAGTGCATCTAATGAGGATACATGACATATATAAAGGGGTTTTGATTTGACCTACCTTTCAGGGTCACAGAGGTCACGTTCAAAATTTCGCCATTTTGGTGGCACGTTTTGTGGCTATTTGGCCCTATTCTAACTTGGTGTGATCATCTGTCTACTAGGTATCCTCTATGTGTACGGCAAATTTTTGCCCAATTGGAATGCAAGTAATGGTTACCAGGCAGCCATCTTGGAAAATGGAATTTGGCACATATGTCATAAATTCTCATGCCAGAATGTTTTTACCTTGAAATTTTGACCATAATTGTATGACCCTGGAACTCAAGCCCCCTGGAACATTTTTCGATTTAACATTTGTCATTCGTTTTTCTGGTACTTTCACCCAGGTGAGCACAGGGTCCATGGACCATTTCATTTTAGTGTTTGTCTGTATGAGAGGAAGGGTCCTTTTCAATCTCGTACCCAGATCTACCTCATCCGACGATATCTCTGGCAAGGGCTACGACTTGGCCAGACTTTCTGGCCAACCACTGGCAGCGTGCCAAAATGTTTGTTTCACACAATATTTCGTTCTTCAATGACTGAAAAATATCATATATGCCTAAAAAGCCATATAATACCCACAAAACACGAAGTTGTTTGAGTATTAGAGCAATTTCAAACGAATAGTTAGTTGGGAACTTCATGCCACGGGACTGGCGACTAGAGCTAGCCCGTCAGCCGGACTAGTAGCGCCACGATATACATATGTGACTGATGTAGGAACTAACTGTAATAAGGACCCGCGCCCGTGTAGTTTTTAGGGCGCGAGGGGGGTAGCTGGGGGTCGGGTGAGGGTGAGGGTTAGGGTTAGGGTTAGGGCTAGAAGTGAGGGTTTAGGTCCATATATGGATAATATTGTATCAACTGTATGAACAAAGATTCCTATCGCCGGCAGCTGGCTAGTAACCAAGAATCCATGGGTTCGAGCCCCGGTTTGGGCATGGTTTTTTCGCATCCTTTTAATTTCATCAGCAAAACATTTTGCAGAACTGTGAAAAATATTCTAAGTCTGATGGCCGACGAGCTAGCGCTGGCCTCATGTTGCCACGGGTGCCAGCCTCGGTGTGATTCGCCTCAAAATTAGTATATCGCGCATGCGCAGTATTCCTGAAGTCGTCAGCCCTTTCCAGTGGTGTTGTATAATGTAAACCCACTGGGGACGAGTTTTGGTCCTTTTAAAGCGAATCGACAGTCGTTTTGTAAACAGAAGGATGATGTCTGTAAACACTGCCCTCACAGCCAATCAGAATGCAGTTTTTTGGCTGACACATCGCTTTAATGACCAGCACCACCGTTTCCCCAAATGTGCCATCTGGGCCATGCCCAGAAATAATAAACAAACCAGTTTGACGCCTGCAATATTCAAACTGTTGTAACAAAAGAAATGGAACAACATTACCTGAAACCCCTTGCACCTTAGCCAACCCAACATAAACCGCCCAAAGAGTAGCAAGCCTCTGGCATCTCTGATGCCTCTAGTTTACCTACCCGCCTAAATTTTCGTGCCTTTTTACCGGTGCCTTTTTTACCAGTGCCTTTTTTTTACCTGGATTCATCATTAGCTCACCTGGTGTGAGCTCTTACCAACGCGTGTTGTCTTTCGCCCGTCCATTAGAAGGGCACAGCTGCCTGACCCAGGGATTTGCGATTGTAAGTATGGCGCAACTATAAAAAACCATCATGGGTATTCCTCCATCGCATTTGGACCATATGTTTAACAGTCACCCAATTTTTATAGTCAGGACAAGTGGAAGATGAAGATGAGGAGGAGTCCGGGTCTGTCCGTGAGTGTCCTCCTCCGAAACGGAAGAGAAAGGCAAAAGAGGATGTCGTGTCCTAATAGGACAGGACCTCCTCTTTTGCCTTACCCTCTATTTCAGCATCACTCTTCTTCTCGGGATAGGACTCCTATCTCGAGAAGAAGAGTGATGCTGAAATAGAGGTCAGACAAAATGAGCACTCAGGCGCGAGGAAATGGAGATTCAAAGAAAAAAAAGTACAACTTGGGGAAAAGCGTCTAGAATTGGAGAGAGAGGAAAGAGAGCAAAAATGAAGTTAGAGCGAGACGAAAAACAAAAAAATATTGTTTGGCGTTTTAAAGGAAAAGCTTTGGCCTTATTTGAATTTCCTGGTTTGGAGCATGAGTCATGGCGTAATAAACGAAACATGATATGAAGAAACTATTCATTTATTATATATTTCCGCTTGTCCATAGTATGCATACGTGGAGTTTGAGCGTGGCAAAGTACACGTACAGCCTTGGAAATTAGTAAATGGACAGTGAAGATGTTGTTTTTTCTCAGAACTGGCTGATGATAATTGAATGCGGTCTTCTGCATATGATAGGCATACAGTAAACTCGAGTTTAAACCACCGGTTCATTATGTTCGTAAGCACACCCACAATCGAAATGGGAGTGAATAAAACATAACACGGGTTATGATGAACGGCTGGAATCGGCGGCTCAAGGCCTAGGCTGGCCTGGATTGAATCGCAACTGATTAATTGAAGCCTAAAATCCATTTCCACCCTGTATGAGGGCACAAACAGAATTGGGTCAGACAAGGGTCAGTTTCACCCTAAGCCTAACCCACTATTCATTCCAGTGTGTGGGGTTGTGATTGGAGTACCGATTCCACCCATTCACTTCAGCATAATACTTGGTACGTTTTGTTCACTCCCATTTCAATTGTGGGTGTGCTTATGAACAACATAATAAACCGGCGGTTTAAACTCGAGTTTACTGTATTATCTGGCTATAAACGCATAGTGATGACATTGAATCTGCTGTCAAAGAAATTGTCCAAATTTGGCGATTTCCAAAGTGACCTAAAATCAAAATTTTTGCATTCAAGTTCTTTTCTGAATTTTTTACATCCGCGGATAGCTCTTACTGACAGATGACAAATTTGTCAATTGTTTTTACAAGAAAATTGGTATTTTTGCTAATTTTTACCGAATTTGTGCTGAAAATATCATTTTTCTATAAGCCCAACGTCAATGGCTTTTTAGATGGCCCCTGCCCATTCATTGCCCTCAATCAATACAATAGTCACTGTAGTCACTGAACAGTGACTGAACAGTGAATAGTGACCTGACATGTCTCCAGGACCTTGGTCAAGTGTATAGGCCAAAGTCATCATGCATATTCCTGCAGTGAGCGGCTTTTGTGTATTCATTGAAATGGTCAAAGGACTTCCTAATCAACAAAATTCAAAAGTTATGCAGTCTTACGTAAGATTCATAACAGCATTCAAGAATAATTGGGGAATACCCAGGCCCTAACAGCTTTCAAGAATAACTGGGGAATACCCAGGCCCAGGTCATGAGTATTGATCAACAACTTGAGTTGTAGAGGTCCCATGCCTAGGGGCTTTCTCAAGACTGATTGCCCAGTTCAGCTGACGATATTTGATAAAAAGGCGTTCATCTCTAGTCTTGGGATTTTGCATCTTGGTGAAACTTGAAGTAGGGACCATTTTTGAGGGTGGCGGACAAGTCTGCTGTGAAAATTGTGGGTTTTTCAAAAAACTAAATAGTTGATTTTGGGTTACTTTGTAAATCGCCAAATTTCGGTAATTTTTATGATAGCAGATTCAAGGTCATCATTATGCGTTTATAGCCAGATAATTTACCTATCATAGGCCTATGCAGAAAACCGCATTCAATTATCATCAACCAGTTCTGAGAAAAACAACATTTTCACTGTCCATTTACTAATTTCCAAGGCTGTGCAAAGTTGATTTACAATTTCGCGTGGTTTGTTTCAACCACTCAAGATTAGATTTGATTTGATTTGCCTCTTTTGATAACAACATCTAAGAGGTACTCCTCTAGAATTGGTGGTTGAACACCAAAGAATGATACAGTTACACTGCCATAGAGACAAGTATGGCAGTTTGTAAGAAGTGTCCCAACAATGTAATACTTTCCAACTGGCTGGAGGTAGAGTTTTTGATTTTTCTTATAGTCCAAAAATGCCAAATACTGAATTATCTTGTCAAAGCCCCATTCCACGGATTGTCGGGAAATGTTCATCATGTGATTAAAATTCTGTTGCTCGGGAGTTACGTTTACACCTCTAAATGGACACATGAGCTGCGGCCTTAAAGGGTATGCAGGATCCCCGTACAAATAGTACAAGTCATCTTCATCAGCAAATCTCCTCTCAAGTTGTGGAAGAATACCCTCTCCCGTAGCAGAAATGAGTCGTGGTGTCTGCCCTCTATTGGTCCGAAAAGATTCACGACTAGTCTATTTGGTATCACAATGGATTGAAATTTAAGACAATGTACACTTTTATGCCCGTTGAACACTTCTTCCTGGTTTACAGTATGTTGGGCGACAAATGGGCCGGACACTTCCGTCTATGAACTCCCAACATCTGTCAAGTGGGGCTCCACGCCGGCTACAGCTGCATAATCACGTAGATGTTCATCATCCAGCCACCATTGGCCCAGATCACTGAGAAGTCCACGGTAGTTTTAAAAATACAGCTCAGTTCAACTATGCTTCGGTCGAATGTTTTCGTCAAATCACAGAGGCGATTAGGATAGGCCAGCCGCTTCAACAACATACAAAGTGCCTCCATGTCCCCAACCTTAGTTCCGTTAGAGCATTGCATGAAAGGAGAGAAGTTCAATGCGTTTCTCAATCGTATTAAATCACCTTTTTCAAAACGGAAGTCCAGCAAACACTTTTCGTCTGACAGATTCTCAATGGGTGAGGTCAAATAAAAAGTTAACTAATAGTTAACCCTAAAGTTAACTTTTAGATATGAAATAAGAAACGGGTTTCAAAGGTGAAAGACATTGCTTCCTACCAGATTCGAACCCACGGACCCTCGCATGAGGCATCAATCGCCAGCACTAAGGGACAGCACGCCTCAAACCACTAGGCCAAATCCCCATCTTCAAAAAAGATTAACTTTTAGTCGCATAACTTTTAGTCGCAAGTTAACTTTTAGTCGCAAGTTAACTTTTAGTCGCAATAACACTTGAATTTGACCTCCCCCGGAGAGTTGAGTCAACTCATAGTTAAATACGAGTTAACTAAGAGTTAACTAAAAGTTGACACTTTTTTGACTATGAAGTAACCCTGTAGTTAACATAACACCAGGAAATCATACAGAGTTAAGAAAAATGTACTGCAGCTCATGTACATGAGGAGATAACCACCTGGCAGTTAACTTTTAGTCAACAGGAGGGGAGGTCAAATGTTAGAGTTAGGAATGTCAGCCATGTTTGCTGTTCCAATGTATCAGATTTTTGCTTTTAAGGCATGCAAGAGGAGCAGAAAACTTTGTGAGGACCCCTGCTTACAGCGGTGAGCCAATAGAAAGACATATGTGACTGACTCAGGTGCAATTTGATGACCTTGTGTACTCAGAGTTAACTAACTTTTAACTATTACTTAACTTTTAGTTAACTATTAGTTAACTTTTAGTTAACTAAGAGTTAATTAATAGTTAACCTGAAGTCCGAGTTAGGGGTTCAAGTTAACTATTTTTTCATGGTTACCCTGGGGTTATCTTGGTGTCAACGTTAACTATGAGATTTGACCTCACCCATTAATGTTGAACTCCCGTCCATTTCTCCTTCGGCGATCTGCCGATGCTCTTCGGCCTGCCGCATCATACAGCAGAACAAGTTCGAGGTCGTCTTCTACCAGTGAGTGCACGGAGTAAGCCTTGGCACACCACTTTCAATAGGAGCAGTCAGCCGGGCATATTGCCAACAGTTTTAGCGGACCAATGTACAGGAAAATCAACGAGATTGCTGCCCGATCAATAATGACTGTGTCCGCTATATGTATTGAATTGGGCCGTAGTGACACCTATTGGTCAACTCGATGACAGCTCCTATTATTGACGGGGCCTTGCACTGCCACGTGTTGCACTGCCACATCAGCTGCAAACACTGGTCAATTTCATTTTTAAAAAAAATAACGTTACCGTCAACCGGGGTTACTTTGAACACTTTTGAAAGAAAAATGCTAGCCATTTTTTCCCTTTGGGCTGAGGGCAAAAGATACACTTTGCCAAATCTCAGGACTGACTTGCACTTCCAGTATGCAAGTCGGCAGATTTCAAATTGACTTCATTAGTAACTTTTTTAAAGGAAAAGCATGTGTTCAAAGTAACCCCAACCGAGGGGCTACTTTGAACACCTTATTTATTTTAAAAAAAATAACAGTAGAAACGTGTATTTCTTTTACACACTGTCATGACGTTTTTATCCAAGTGACTGACATATGAGAAACTCCGTGCTGTCCTCGAATCTTTGTCCTGGAAAGCATACAAAAACTGGGGCTACTTTGAACACTTTTGAATGAACAATTTTAGCCAATTTTTTTCCTTTGAGCTGAGGGGAAAAGTTACAGTTTGCAAGATCAGGGGACTCACTTGCACTTCAGTCAGTAACATTAGTGTACAAAAGTATCCTATTAGGGCTGCTTTGAGCAGTGTTCAAAGCAACCCCCATTCCACTCAGCTGATGGCTTTTTTTTCAGAAGTCCACACATTATTGTAATACCAGTTGAAGAACTGCGTAATTTTACCTAGAAGTGTTGAGACACTTGTGTTTGTGAAGATATGTTGAATTCCTGGATGTGTCTTAGGATGCAATCCTGCACTTTCTGATAAAAGTTTCTATAACCATGAAAAATGCAGGTGCCAAGCTCATTCTGTCATGGCTGCCAAGGCATTAGCTCTGGGTGCATTTTTGCACATTGGGTCTGTAGAATTGGATTTAAAAGAACAAATGAAATCAAAGGTACACTAGAAGTTCATCATAACAAATATTTACTAATAAACAAGTCCACCAGTAAGCCTTCTGAATTTCTAAAAGTTTTTTTTGACAAGTGTTCAAAGTTACCCCGCTGTTCAAAGTAACCCGGGTTGACGGTACCGTTAACGTTTAAGGTTAGCGTTTGATTCTTAACCGAATTTTCGTTATTCTTGACGCTAACGCTAAAAATAGCGTTAGCGGTTACGTTAGCGTGCGATCTCTAAACTCTCTATTTCCTTTGAATTCTCCTAAATTCCTGGGAATTCCCCTGGATGGTACCACCATCCGAAGACCAACTCCCGCGTCTGTGGCCGTTTCGCGGAAACACAACGCCCGCACCCGCACCCGCGTCCGTCACCGAGTCGGCACCCGCACCCGCCTCGTGGAAATGTAGCTTAAGACCCTGTTTGCCATTTTGAAATCCAAGATGGCGGCCACTAGGGGGCGATTTCGTCGGGGCTCCCGTCCTTAAATTAAAGGCAATGACCCATTCTACGTCTGTGCAAAATTTGGTGCTTTTATCAAAAAGTGAACGATTCGGCCATTTTTGGGAGCTTAGCCTCCCTACTACACTACCCTTTACGCCAGTCGCTATACGCTATAGGCCTGGTGTATGATGGTGCCTGACAAAATCATGATTGGAGATTTCCTACATGATGAAGAGGCCAATTAGTGTTAAGGATTTTTTTATACTACTTCGTTTTAAATGTCATGTTTTCGTCCAGTGTGCACTGGCCAGTTTATTAATTAGTGATTGTGGGCGGATGTTTTCCAGGAACATGACAAGGAATCATAAGTTATCAATCTTTATAATGAGTGTAACATGATTCCACTTTGTCAAGTGGGTGCAGGAAACGTCTTTTTTAAAAAGAAACCGAATTTCATATTTCATAACTAACGGATAATTCATCTGTATGGCTAAATCTTACTTTTGAATTTACGTATCGATAGGAGCATACTGTATATCATGCAATAAGCCGCGCATTGGATTTTCCCGCCAGCGACCAATTCATTGACTATACATGGCACTGGGTCGATGTCATATTTCACTTTATGGTCGTGCGACATACTCCGTCCGGATTTTACGCCGACTATGATCAATTTCAATGTGTGTGCACATTCACGTCTTGAAAACCTGCGATCAGTTTCACGCGCTTGACGGTTTGCTACCAATTATAAATTACCCCTTAATCATGTAATTCGCCTAAGCAGGAAATTGATCATCGTGGCTGACAGGGATGAAGTAATAAACCACAAAACCAAATAACTAGACGGGGCCTTTACCATGTATAGTCAATGAATTGGTCGCTGGCGGGGAAATCCCATGCGCGGCTTATTGCATGATATACAGTAGTATTACCAGTGCATCACCAATCGGTTACACCCATCAAAAGGTGTGTCAGCCAAGACTGCGTACATCGTCATTCATTATGCTAAGTTCCCACTGTGGTGAGGTCACGATTGGCCATTCGTAGCTGATCGCGGAATGTTTGTATTAAAGCCCAGGTCACACTGTGACGACCGAGGCGGGCGAATCGCCGCGAACTAGAATAAAATGGTCCATGGACCATGTGCTCACCCCTTTGGACATAATAGTGTAATGACAGAGAGAAGACCTCCCCCAGAAAAATTTTGAAAATTGGTAGTTCTGAGATGCGATTTCAGGGCCCGGTTGCACCGAAGGTCGTAGGTGCTGTCTTAAAGTTAAGAACAAAAATGGGTTGCACCACCGATGTCTTAGGACGTCGTCCTAACTTTCCTGCCTATGCAGTTACGACATGTCTTTGCCGGGTTGTCCCAAATTCCATATCTTACGATAAGAACTTAAGTTTGGTGCAACCGGGCCCAGGTCAAGCTCCTGCACTCTGAGACATGTCGAACAATAATGACATTTTATCCTATTGGGGGGGGGGGGTGTTCTTGCATTAAAAATGCGCACAGAGAACATGGATCGGTCCACTGGTTACGATTCTATGCCAGTTTGAATGTGCAAGGGTGTGTGGTACAGGCCAAACTCGCCAAACGTTAGTCCCGAAAGGGTTAAAGTGATTTGTCAACTGAATGTTTCCTCCAACGTATGACACAGGTCTCGTGAGAATTCCAACTTCCGAAGAGGAAACCCGGAGAGCATACAGAAATAGCCATGAAATAGCCATGAAATAGCCATGACATAATATCTAAGTATCATTTGGCAACCTCATGGCATGTGTCATTTACTCACGCCTCACTTAGTTGGGCACGAGCCAGGGGCGGATCCAGGATTTGACGAAAGGGGGCGCGGAGATATCGGCGGCGGCGAAGCAGGCGCGTCCTCAGCGGGGGGTCTGGGGGGCCTCCCCCCATAAAATTTTGAAATCTAGAAGCCCTGAAACGCGACTTCCCGGCATTTCGGAACGCAAACCTAGATCCCGTCGGTGCTTGGAAAACCACCTTCTGAATGTCATAAAACCAGCGAAAATTGCAATTTAATATACTGACTGGGCCAAGGGATCAAGACGGCAGCCCACACGACAGCGAACAAACACTACGTTCCAAAATTTGACATGCATAGGCCTACTTTTAAAAGAGGCATCAACACAATTAACCCGAAGGTAACTGTGTTCAATAAAAGAAGCATCAAGACCCCGACTTAATACAGGGACGGATCCCGGCGGATTTTATCGAGGGGTGGGTTCTGAAGGTGGACTCACACGCGCCATCTGCTTGCGCTTCGATCACCGGCGCCGTTGGCACCGATTTAGCGGGGGTCTGGGGGACGTTCCCCAGGAAAATTTTGAAAACTAGAAGCTCTGAGACGCGATTTCCCGGCATCTGAGATTGAGAAAGTCCGATGCCACGCCTCCTATTTTGAAGCAGGTGCACGCACACACAATGCACATGTTGTCCCAAGAAGGTGGAATTAGAGTTTCTTCGAATCATCGATTACGATGATTACATCAGAGACATGGGCGGGCGCTAGGCTACAAGCGAGATGTTTGATGTATAGGTCGCCGAGTGGGGTTCCAACCCCCAGACCCCCCCCC
>NMRB01000041.1:826936-861621 GCA_002633025.1 Notospermus geniculatus
GGGCGCGCCCGGTACGCCCCCCCCCCCTAAATCCGCGCCTGCGAGCACACTGTTATATTACAAGCGCATGTTCTGGCTTCAATCGGGAAGATCGCCCTTCCTGGCAGTTTTTCCTTGTAACTCTTGATGTGCCCCAGTTTCCACGTAATATCTCAACATGTCCCGGTCTTTTACATCCTGACCTAAAACATCACTGCCTCTGGGATCCTCCGCCGTCATTATATTATCCTTGTTTTGAAACCCTGTTGAATGCCATTTTAATGGTAAAATCGGGGATTCCCTCGAAAAACAGCAGAGTGTCTGGGGATTCCCCAATGATAAACAATTTACGACTGTACGAGGGGTGGAATTAATCAGGTTCGACCGTATATCAAAGCCTTCGATATTTCTTCAGACATCAGTGAGAATTTCATTTTGCTTGGTTGTGCCTTTGTCCCGTCATTTTTGTCTTGAAAATCTCAACCTGCAGTGCTGGCATGGACTAGTCCATTATTCAGAGGGGTGACGATTGTTCTTCAAAAAATCCAGGCTATCCACTAGCTTGATTTTAAGAACTCCGCTCCTCAAAAAAGTCGAAAACAGCATTTAGGCCTGAGTGTTGCCCATTTATTTTTCACTTTCGTAGCGTAGTTTGGTAACTAAACATTTCCTCCTGTTTTATATGAAGATGGACATGCTTGTGACCACACGACAAAACCTGCACATTTCCAAGATTAACAGTAGGGGTAAAAAAATTGATGTCTTCAAATCATATCAACATGGGTATCAAATTAAAGGTCTCAGTGAGTACAACAACATGGCATGGGTTTCATTCCCCAGAATGTACACTGCAACCCTTGAGGGGGCTCAAAAAGGGCCACAAATCCGAATTTTACCCCTTCCCACAACTTCCACGGGGGCTGCAGGTGGATGAAAATTTCAACATTGCTCTCATAGAGCTCCAAAATGATACCCATGATGACACCCTTTGGGTAACAGTTTTCAAGATGCTGAATTTGGACCCTTTTGGACCCTTTTTTGAATCTCGGTGGCATTCTTACCGCGACCTCGACTGCGAAAGCCTCAGACATCGCGGTGGCTATTGTAATAGGCGAGTCCATCGAATCCACTGTGTTCTAGTTTTAGAATCGAATGACTTAATCAGTGATCTAAGAATAGATCAGCTAGCGCATGAAACTTCTTGTTATGAAACGAGGAAGTGTCACAAGTCACTCCAAGACAAACGGTCGTCGTGAGTTTTCGTATCTCTCGTATTTAACCTTTTGGATTATACATGGGAAGAGTATCAAAGGTACGCAGTGATTTTTACTTGCCCCAATTTGCATTTTACATTTTATGGCAATTCGTATTTTCATTAGTATCATTATCACGTCTTTATTTTGTTCATTTTCACCGTATTTTATGCGGCAGTGCTACAACGTCTGCCAACCCACGACAGACATCCGACCGTCTCTTTGTATTCGATAAACTTTAAAGCCCCACTATATTGAATTTGACGATATTTTGAAAATGTTAGGAGAGAGTGCATAGAGGTCTCATAGCCTGTGAAGGTCCCCAAAATGCCTGTCTGATGCGTACTTCAGAGAATCAAGGCCCCGGTAGTTTTCAGCACACATTAAAAAAACTGCAGGGAGAGCCCTTAATGTATTCAGATGGAATGCAGTACATTTTACACTACGCTGACGTCGTGCACTGACGTCAAGAATCGCGGCGATGATTTGCGTTTTTCAAATTCAATACAGTGGGGCTTTAACGAAACCAGTATTTTTGTCCGTGATATACCGTCATTGTCGTCCTTAGTATCATTTTTGACTGCCTTGAATTCATATGAAACATTAATCAGCCCGAGGTTAACACTGGTTCTTAGCCCTCGCTCCCTACGTCACCCCACACATCCTGAGGTAATCAGTGGTTCTCAGCGCTCGCCCCCTACGTCACCGCCCACATCCTGAGGTAATCAGTGTTTCTTAGTGCTCGCTCACTACGTCACCTCACACATCCTGAGGTAATCAGTGGTTCTCAGCCCTCGCTCCCTACGTCACTGCCCACATCCTGAGGTAATCAGTCAGTGGTTCTCGGCGCAAGTACATATTTAACAAGTCGCCCATGGGCGATGCGCTCAGCTGACAATATTGATTTATTTATTTTAGGCGTAATTTAGTTGTACTTGTAGGCACATGGTCTGGCATGAAAACTGTCCCCAAACTTTAAATTCAAAGTCATGAGTCTCATGACATTAAGGCACATCAGTAAAATACCTAGTTAGTCACATTTTTGGAAAAAAATGAGTTAAGGCCAAATTCGCTGCTAGGTATTGTTTCATCATAATACGCACCACTAAGTCATCAGAATTGTGACTCATATGTAATTATCTTTGCAAACTCAGCATGAAAGAGGAGGTAAACAGAGCAATTCCTGTTATATAACATATTCTTAAATAACATCTTAAAATGTATTTCAGAACAATTAATAAGAAGTGTTTTCCACAACAAAACTCAGTCCAAGTTGTCATTCCATCTCTGGAAACATAAACCCATTTTTCTCGAAAATACCAAAATGTGACATACTAGGTATTTCCATTGGAAGCTAGAATAGCTTCCGCACTCCTCTACGAGAGCTTCGTGAATAAGGTCCGAGTTTCCGCTGGTTCGCTAATTCGACCACTTTACCCCACAGACCAAAGTGCCGATGGGATAGCAGTTAAGACCATACGTGCGAAAACATTGTGATAAGGACACTAATCATGCTAATTAGCCCTAATTACGGACCTGGCTGAAGTGTCAAAGTCACTTTTCTGGCAATGTGTTTCAAATTCAAACAGTATCAATTTATTCCAAATACTCTGACCAGCAGAATACTTCAAAAACGAAGAAATTCCGTCAACAAATAAGTTTTACGACGTTTTTTTGCAAGTGTTCATTTATATATACCCTCAGCTCCTATAATATACATTGCTATTGGCAACCATCCGTGGGGCTTGGACACTTTTCCTTCCTTAATTACATCCACTCTCTTAATTAGGTCCATCAACCATCCGTGGTGTTTGGACATTATTCTTTCCTTAATTGCTCACTCATCCTGTCTACACAGGTTAGTTCCACATTCAGGTTTCAGCTCAGTCTTTTCTAGAGTTTCAAATTGTAAAGTTCCACTTGAAAAAGACCCCGGTTGGGGTCGAAAATTTGTGAATTCTGGAGATTGACTTCTTGCTTATTATCATTTTGTGTGTCAATTTTGTGCTATTCTGTATCTTGCTATTGGCAAGAATATATAAGTACTTATATATTCTTGGTATTGGCGAGTCAAGTGCTTCCTGTCTTGGTCCTATAACAAGATAAGGGATACTTCTTTTATTTAGTATCCATAACGTATTCCAATAACAACTTCAACGGCTTATGATACTTAAGGGCGAGCTGTCGTTTTGAATTTTTGAAATGTGGCCAGGCGTTGTAAATAAAAGATGTCAAAATACCATAAAAGTACAAGTTGTATGACGGAAATGAAGGCACCTGTGGGTTCTATAAGTCAAAAGGAATTGAATGAGACGCATCTTGGAACGCACTAATTAGCTAATAAGTTGAAACAAAAGACTAGTAATCGGTACACTTTCCCAAGAAACGTTACATTTTGAAGATCAAACGACATGTGGATCATAAAGTTCGAGGTTTTTTTTACTTAGTCCACCCATTTTGATAGCAATATTTTCAACAGGTATAGAGTACTCGGCATGTGAATTCTATGAACACTGCCAGATTTTCCAAAACAGGGCGGCCATATTGGATTTGGATTTTACTTCCTGGTTGTCCTTTTTGTACTGAGCGAGTATGGTGCACATGAAGAGCATGTCAGGACAGCCTCGTCACCCCAGGTTCTATGTGTTTGTGACATTGTTGTCACACCTTCAATGTGTCATTTACACGCTCCTTCTCCAAGAAAATTGTACCTGTTTTTCGTGTTTGGTGACTTTCTTTGTTTATGATTATGTAATGTAATTAAGCTGTAATCCTTGGGACGTTCCTCATTTTCTGTGCCTATAAAGCAGAGTGATCACATTAGACCATAAAAACAGTCAACTGGGGGTGTCTTTATTGCTTTTCTCAGAGGGGTCTGGAATGAAGCAATATGAAAATTCAAAATGTCAGCTCGCCCTTAAAGCGAATCGACAGTCGTTTTGTAAACAGAAGGATGATGTTTGTAAACATTGCTCTCACAGCCAATCAGAATGCAGGAAATTAGTGTTTGTAAACAAAGATTAGTCCCCTTTTGCATTCAAATATTTTGCCTGACAAATCACTTTAACGAAATAACGAAATGACGAAGTGTATGACCGACGGAGACATCATTTCACTTGAGCCCAGCACGAGTGTGCAGTGAGACATGGTGAGACATGTCGCCTATCTATACTATAATGGACGGTAGCCATGTTGGATTTTGTTATCAACCTGAGTTGACCTGTTATCTGCTATACCTTGCTATGTAATGACTGTACCCAGTTACGGTGGACCGGACTCTCTGCCCTATCTCCTCCTTAGTTAGGGCTTGAAGCCTACAAAGAGCGGCCTACAATAGGAGGAGCATGTTTTACGATATTTTGCTCTTAAAAGAAATGCTGGTTTGTATGAAAAAGAGAGAAAATCAGATGAGTTGTCACCTGCGCTGCCATCTACAAGAATGGCAGTGACCTACCTCCAACAGATACACGGTGGGATGCATGTGAACCAAGCTATCATGAATCTGGGTCACCTTGGCATTATCCTGGAGATTTGGCTGATTGTGTAATAAACCAGATGTGATGCTGCTGAAGTAAAAACTCCTCCGTACTCATGAATTTGACGGTTAACGATTAATAAATTAATAAACTGTAGTTTATTGATGAGTTTATTCGGAGAGGGGTATACCCCTCTCCAAATAAACTCATCAATAAAGCAACAGACCCTCTACCAAAGAATATTCTAGACAAACTATCTCCCTCAAAATGTGCTCGCCACGGGTCAATATGCTAGTCTCAGTAAATGACGCCTATCTCAGCAGGGCGAAGATATGATTAAGGTGTCTTTCATGGTCAAAGCAGGAATTTTTGCTCACACTTCTTTGTCTTCCATGAGGAAGGGGCGAAAAAATCACCATCACATTATCCCGACATGATATGCGCTAGTTGCTGGGGTTGTGACATTATTGGTCAAATCGTTGTGACATTATCGGTAAGGAAAAGGTGTGACATTAATGGTCAAAATGTTGCGACATTAGGGAGTTTGAGATCAGCAACTTATCACGGATCCTTATACATATACGGATCGAAATGTACACAAAATTTGTCCTCGTCAGAAATCGATCCGTATACGTATAAGGATCCGTGATAAGTCGCTGATCTCAAAATCCCTATTATCGGTAAGGAAACGTTTTGACGTTATCAGCAAGTTGTGACATTATTGGTTGGATGAGGTGTTCATACTGTCACAATGTGACATTATCATCGGTTGTGACATTATTGGTCGATTGTGACATTATTGGTTGTAACAAGGCCTTCCCCTGGAAATCAATGTATTGACACCATCAGCAGACTGTCCCTTTAAAGCCCCACTGTATTGAATCTGAAAAACGCAAATCGTCGCCGCGATTCTTGACGACGTCACCACGTCAGCGTAGTGTAAAAATGTACTGCGCTCTATCTCAATGCATTAGAGCTCCCCTACGCAGTTTTTTCACTCTCTGTTGAAAACTAGGCCTTGGTTATTAAAAGTAAGTATCAGGCAAGCATTTTGGAGACCTTCACGAGGCCCTGAGACCTCAACCTCCACTCTCCTAACATTTTGAAAATACCGTAAAATTCAATACTGTGGGGCTTTAAATGTTACTGTTAATATATAAAAAGTCAAGTTCCAGAATGTTTGCGAATTTTCGACGCCAACCGGGGTGTTCTAGAGTTTCGGATTGTAAAGTTCCAGCCTGAAGAAGACCCCGGTTGGGGTCGAAAATTCGCAAACATTCTGGAAATTGACTTTTTATATATCATATAATTGTGTGTCGATTTTTGTGCTTGCCCTCTCTTTGAATGTTACTGTTCAGTCAGAATACCACACAATCTATAAGTCATCATATCGTATCACATCATCATATCAGAAGACATCCGCTCTGGTACATTAGTCATGCTTATGAGGATATTCACTGTTTGCTTATTCAGGCCAATGGGTCAAGAAACGTCAGCATACATGTCATAGGCCTAAGCCTAGTTTATACTTCGACGCAAGACCATCGGCGTCCGACGCACGATCAAATCTGGGCGTCGACTTCGCGGAATTGATTCACAGTCCAGCCTACTTTAGCGATAGTCCGAACGACTGACTCGAATTGCTATTTTTAGCCCATGCTGGCCGCAACACAGAGTCAGATGATGAGCAACCGAAGAACCAGATTTTGGTTCTACGTCATCAGCATGATCAGATCACGGATTGGTGGTTCCCGTATCACGTGACCTTAAACTGTAACGATGGCGATGCCGTGCATTCGCCGATTCAGCTTTTTGAGAGGAATATTTTTCGTGATGTTGATAACAAATTGCGGTCTTCTTAATGTTTGTCTGGCTAAGAGTGAACAGAGAGCGTGATTGTGAGTGTAGCTGGTTGAAACGTAAGCAAACATAGCCTGAGAGCAGCGTTGTCAAGTGATTCGATTGCCGTGCACTAAATGTATGCAAAACACGACCTGGAGATGGACGGACCAATCAAAATAGACCCCCCCGCGATAGCAGGGCTCCCGCGGATCCTTAAAATTGAAAGCATTAAAAGTCAGGAATTTTTGTTTTTCAGAATTAAGGCCTTAAAAAGCCTTAAAATATAATTTTTTCACTCAGTGGCCTTAAAAAGGCCTTAAATTTGATGTAGCTTCAGTTTTGAATTTTCATTAAACCGTTTCCCCTTCCTAACGATGTTTTTATTCATATCAGTTGAAAACCGCCCGGTCGTCAAAGTCGGGATCCCGCCCACAGCGCTAACCATTGTGTGTTCTTTACAACATTCTCCTGCATGAATATTTACCACAAGTTGCACAACCCACATGAAAACTCCTGACAACTAGGCCTTAAATTTCTCCTTGATTGGCCTTAAAAAGCCTTAAAAAGGCCTTAATTTTGCTCACCAAAAAGCTGCAGGAACCATGGACAGGCTTCATCTGACTCTTGTTGCGCCGTCAGTTCTGCAAATGAGCAACAGGAGGCAGTGTTCGGACTAACTTTAGCGACAGCGACCCGTTATGAAGTGACTCGAGTAATTACAGCCTCGTGATCGGACTACGACCAAATCGCACGACGGGGTCGGCGTCGAACGCAAGATCCCGCGTCGGCCGCCGGCGATGGTCGTGCGTCGAAGTATAAATTAGGCTTAAAATAAGAACGGCTGCTTCAAGATCAAGACATAAAATCCCCTTAAAGGCCCGTTTCCACTTAGCGGATTCCGCCGTGTCTTGCGGCGAGCGGAGCGGTTTTCACAGGCATTGGGATAATCAATAGGCCATTGTATTGTTAAACCATCGAAGGATTATCCAAAGCCCTGTGAAAACCGCACCGCTCGCCGGAAACCGCCGCGGAATCCGCTATAGTGGAAACGGGCCTTTATTATATTCAACGATCAAAATAATCCCAATCGCTCTGCCTTCATCCTTGCGAAAAACTACAGACCCGTATTCTAGAAACCTCCTTAACTCTACGGTCCACTTTAAGCTTTTGTATTCTGCCCTGCAAACAATAGCTACATGTAAAGGTAAACCTTAGAGTTATTAAGGAAGCTTCTAGAATACGGCCCATAGGGATCATCCTAGACATCTCATCTTCCCATACACGAATCGATGGCTAAATCAGGCCCAAAAGGCGTCAGCTATTGCGGAACACAGAAAATGATCATCGCAGCCCCAAAATACGAAAAATAATAATAATAATTTATTCTTAAAAGCGCTTCCAATCAAAAGATCTCGAAGCTCTGTACAAAATGGTCGGTTAAAACAATTGATATTTACAATATCCATATTTTGCAACTATTAAAATACATTACTGCTAAGAAATTACATTACATAATATTAAAACATACATGTAATACACGGAAAAAAGAAGAGAGCATTAAATTACATGGCTATTAAAATGAATTTACGACTAAAGGCCCGTTTCCACTAGAGCGTTTTTTCGCTCGCGGAAAAACGACGCGTTTTTGCGCGACGGATATCGCGGCGGTGGTCATTTTCAGGAGGGGTTTCCATTAGGGCGTTTCATCGATGCGGAACACCGAAAACAGTACTCGGAATGTACAGAAGTACGCCGCGGAATACGCTTTGAATGCTATTCGAGCAATCGGCTTTTGTCCGCCGGCGGTCTCCGTTGCGCAATATTCGATCGTTTTCACCGTCCCGCTCAAGTGGAAAGAGATAAAGAGATATCCATTAAGGCCCGTTTCCACTTGAGCGTTTTACGCCGCGTTTTGACGCTTCGCCCATTCTTTGGAAGCAGAGCGGCGGAAAATAACAAAAGATTGGACGCATCACGCGGCGTAAAACGCTCTAGTGGAAACGGGCCTTTACAGCATTCTCAGCGAATTTCCGCTCGCAAAAACGCGGCGTCATGCGCCGCGCAAAAACGTTCTAGTGGAAACGGGCCTTAAATATTGGGTTTAAGGTGGATGGACCAGGCTGGACACGGCATGGAGAAAACGCGGAATTCCACAGAAATCCGCCAAGAATCCCTAACTGTAATTATAGCGTTTAACAATGGAATAAACTATACACTGACCTTAACACAGGGTATTCGAAAACCCTGGATACTGGAGACTCGAGAAGTGGACAATGCAGAACGTCATTGTTCTCCGCCACCTGGATTCACATACGAGCCTACCTTAAGCCTAGGTCACATATCCACTCCGGGGCCCGTACGGCGAGTAAAAACAGACATTTTGGCGAAATTCTACGGGGCCCAGATTGACCCAGTCTAATTTCCACTTATCCATTGAGGCGATTTCGGCATAATTCATCTAAGACCTGTGTTTCAGTAATTAAAATCCACTGCGAGCCGCTGGGTGGGGAAAATCGTACGGGGCCCGGTGGTTTTGTGACATAGGCTTTAACAACAGGGTTTTCGAATACCCTCAATCAGGACGCAATGTTCTTCCCTCTCAGTTTGACATCCAATCCCCCTATGGCACAGCTAGAATCCCTATGCATGCATGTTTCTGATTAATCCCACATTAATTATTTCTTCATGGCTCGCCCAACTTCTGGTATGCCCAGCTCTGTCTCCAAAATATGCGAGAAAGACAAGGTTTTCCCACTGAAGCCCCATTAAAATCTTCGCAACGGCATCATATCACCCATACTTAGGTTATTGATGATGCCCATTTCGATTATGCAACGTCCTTGACGATCAGAGGTCAAGGTCAAGGCCAAACTTGATAATTTGAAATATCTCTGCCTGTGGTTGAGGTAGAGGCATGATATCAGACATACTTAGGTTACTGAGAATGCTCATTTCGATTATGCAATGACCTTGATGATCCGATATGGTAACAGGACAACACGTGCCGGGACAAATTGTACCTAGGACAAAATGTACCGGACAAAAAGTACCATTTGTCCGGGTACCTTTTGTCCATTTTGTCCTAGGTACATTTTGTCCGGGTACATTTAGTCCAGTACCAATTTGTCCTAGAACCATCAGATATCAAGATCAAGGTCAAGGTCAAGATCAATTACGGGATGAGTTATTGGCATGAGGTCATGTTCTATGGGCCTCATCGTAATCCATCAGTCAGTGTACCCTAATTTCTGTCAATGTATCCTGATCTCCATCAATGTATCTGATCTCTATCAACGTATCTTGATCTCTATCAATGTACCATTCGTGTACCGGAAGAAGCACCTGTACATCGGGAACCATTCGACATTTACAATGTCATCTTGTTTCATTATCTCCTTGTGTCATGTCAGTCCGTTTAGGCTCATTCTCCGTGTGACTTAAAGGCCCGTTTACACATGCAACTTTTCATATGCAACTTCATGCAACTTGTTGCATAAACCTGATGAGACCAAAAAGTTTCATAAAAGTTGCATGTGTAAACGGGCATGCAACTTGTTGCAACTCGATCACGTTGGATGTTGCATCGATATTTCTATGTGTAAACCGTCCCAGGTAGTTTGCAACAAGTTGCAAGTTGGTGCAACCTAGTGTAAACCGCCCTTAACGCTGGTTTTGTAGCGGACGGTCACACGTTCATGATGTTTGCTTGACAACCATGGTGCACTACAATGGGGTACTACTACGTATATGTTTTTGTACTCATCTCTCTTGTCCCCTGTGTCAACCTGTAAAGTTGGCAGGTCATTAGGGACTTTTGGCAAGGCTCCGTATCGTCGATCCGTGTCACGTATGACGTATCGAGCTAATGCATTTTCTATTAAAGTCTAGCTGAGCGCCAGGCCCATATTCATAAAACTACTTAAGTCTAAGTGTCACACTTACCCTTTGTTCAACACAAAAGATAAGTATCACACTTTGACTTAAGTATGTAAATGAATATGGACCCTGGCCCATGAGCGTCTTGTTTCAGCTGAATGTAGATTTTACTGACGTTGGTTATATAAATTATGGATGACTTGGTTTCTTTGTCTTTCAGATTGAGACGATGTGGATTTTCTACTTATGAAGAATTCCGTCATCGAATGCAAGAGACAGGTTCTCAATCCATTTAACGGTGCTGGATGAATAAGAAACAGGAAATCAGAACAATATTTGAAAGACGACAACGTACACACCATCGTCAAAGCAGCAACAAACACTTGGTTCCATGGACCTACTAACAAGGGCTCTACTGTCTGAAGATATTATTGGTTCGATCGTAGGAGACAATTAATGATTCCAACGTCAAAGAGGCATTGAATATTAGATTCAATCTTTCTTAGGACACGACTTTCAAGGATTCCTTCGTCTGAGACATTGCATACTTGATTCATCATTCAGAGGACACTTCATCTAAGCGACATAAAACACTTAATTCTATCCTGCGAGATTACCGAAAAGTATTTCGTCGCCTAAGGGTCATTAAAATGAAAACTTGATTCAAACCCAGGAGACTACCTACAAGGATTCTTTCGTCCAACAGACGATTCTCAAGTAGGCTTACATGTAGATTCTTTTATCTTATGAGACAACCTACAAGGATTTCCTCGTCTACATCGTCTTCGTCTAAGGGACATTAACAGTGCATTCGATCCTCAGGGCTATCTACAAGGATTTCCTCGTCTACATCGTCTTCGTCTGAGGGACATTAACAGTGCATTCGATCCTCGGGGCTATCTACAAGGATTTCCTCGTCTACATCGTCTTCGTCTGAGGGACATTAACAGTGCATTCGATCCTAGGAGTCTGTCTACAAGGATTTCCTCGTCTAAGGGACATAAACATTTGATTCAATCATGAGGATGGATTTCTTCATCGAAAAGTATTCGAACACTTTGTTCGAACTTGTCTGAGGTATTATTGCAGGTTAGTACTAAAATTCTTTGCAGAAGAAGGCTAGGCCTAATACAAACTTTTTAAGTTGTGCCAAATTATACTCGTGCGTCAAGTTCACTAACAGTTCAGCCACCTCGGCCACGGTATTTTTAGGTTGTTGTTGGTACTAGTAGTAGTAGGCGTTTTGTTGTTGTTGTTGTTGTTGTACTACGATTATCAGATACTTATGTCGGAGCCGGGTGATCTGACAATATCGGGATTTGGACCTCGGTTCAGATCAGGTATGCTCTATGACCGCCGGAAAGACAAGTTGATACCTACTCTTATACAGTGTGATGAAGTCCTTAGGAAAAATATCAATATCGAGGTCCACCCATCATCGGATTTTAGGGTTTTTTCTGAAGATACTATAGAGAGCAAATCATCTGCTCTTGGTATTGAAGCAGGCCTGAAATTGAGTGCTCTTGGGGAGTTGGTTTCTCTCTCCGGCGCCGCAAAGTACTTTAATGACCGGAAGTCTTCTGACCATCAGTCCAGGGCTACATTGAAGTACAGTTGTAACACAAGGTCTGAGCAACTTACTTTGAGCAACTTGGGCAACGAAAGCAATAAAATAACACTGCCTGTTTGGGCACAGGATGCTACACATGTAGTCACAGGTGTACATTATGGTGCGAGAGCTTTTTTGGTTTTTGAAGTAAAGCACTCTAATGACGAGAAGAAGAAAATTATTGAAAGCGAGTTACATGCGATGGTAAAGTCTTTGCCCCTTGTAGAAATAGATGGACAGGGTTCAGTTAATGTGTCAGAGGATAACATAAGGAAAGTCGAAGCGTTTGAAATTCTGTTTCATGGTGATTTCATTTGGAATCCTACCACCTGCTCAGATGCCGTCAAGCTGTGGAAAGACCTACTATCGTGCCTAGGTTCGGATATGGAGAAAGCCGTGCCAGTTAAAGTCTATCTATATCCCCTCGAAAAGCTCGTCTCTACAGCAGCTCGATTGGTCCATGATGTCAGTGACGGCCTAGTGAAGGAGACTGAGAACTGTATGGAGGAGTTTGATCTACTTCGTAGGAGGTGTAATGACCTCGAAAGGAAACCTGCATATCGCAACTTCCCGAAAGTCGGAGAGAAACTGGACGAGTTTGGCAAAAGGGTGCAAGAATACAAATCAGTTCTTACGCACAAGTTGAGGCGGGTTTTGCCAAAGATTCGCGGTGGAATGGCGGAATCCAGTTTGAAACAATTATTCGTCCGCAAAGATGAAGAATCCCCTTTCAGTTATCGACTGTTAAAACAGTGGCTTGATAACTATGAAGAGCAAATCAATGTGATGGAGACATACATGTCCAACATGAATGGAGCGAATGCAGTTGCCGCACTTCAAAGTTCTTCGGAGATCTTGAGTCCCAATGCTGAATTTTGCCTTTGTTTCCGGATACAGTTGGTCACAAAAGATCAACTAGGCCTACTTTGTGAAATGAAACAATATCTTCGTGAACATAATCCTAATGATGATTCTTTCCCGCCAACATGGTCAAGTCGGGTTTCAGTCAGAGAAACGCCATTACATGAAGTGGTAGATAAGGATATGGTTACAAATGCCCAATGTTTTATAGACTTTCTTTCGGCCAGTTCTGGTACAGACAAAATTTCATACATCATTTTGTCGGATGCGAAAGGGACCGACACACCCGGAGCCACCATTGAGCTGTACCGATATGGCGACTTGATTGACAGTAACTTTAAACCACGTTCCAAGCCAGGTACCGGTATATGCACATTCAATAAGCCACTTAAACTGCTCAGAAAGCATTATCAGTCTATACAGCTTCAGGAAAACGTGGGCGGTACTTGGGCTTATGATACTTTACGAAATGACGAGACAACGGAATAAAGAAAAGGATGCATTGACCTAGGGAAAAATCATTTCACTTGACTGAGCCCGGCACGACTGTATTTCTTTGATAACACAGGTCGTTCCCTGCAAAGTACAGTAACAGGCCTGTATACTAGCAGACTAGACCACGATACATGTATTATTAATACGATTGTTCAAGTTGGCCCATTACCTATACATAACTTAAAGCTGAACTTAATAGATATAAACCCCAAGCGGCAGAGATAGAAATTACGAACATCCACAAGACACTTCCAAACTACCTCTGAAAACGATACACCCTCTCGGACGGTCACAGTTGGTTTCACTTGCCAACACGTCCTTGAACAGTAAAGATCTCAGCACAGCTGCCAAATGAGAAAAAACGAAAAATAATCTGTGATGGTTCCGAGATTCGAACCCACAACCCTCTGATCGATTCGCCAACCTCTTTCTGTACGCGCCACGAAGACTGCTTGCTTGCATGACGACAATTCCGATCGCTTTATTTCCTCATGGAGATATTCAAAACCACAGCACCTTTATTGTAGATCGGCGTCGATTCATCTCGTCACAGACATGACAGACGTCCAGTCGATCTTCTTAGTGTGGATCGGTTCAAAACCTGGCGCTGGCACTAGCCCAATGGTCTGCAGCCTATTTGACCTACTTGTCGCAATTTCACCGCTAGGACTATGATAGTCCTAAAATAGCGAGGATGTCAACCTCGACACGGGCTTTTTTAGAAGAGGGAAATACTGTATTAGTTGGTAGTTCGGAAGCTGGTAATTACTAGATAGCATCTCGTAATTACGAGATAAGTTAAAACTCCAAATTTAACATAAACTAGCATAACCCGCTGTCATGAGAGGGTGGAGCAGGGGGCTTGAGGCATGATGGGAAGGGACTGCAGGGCGGGGAATTATACCAGCAGTCAGTGACAATGGAGGGGGCAAGAGGCGGCAGCAGCAATCAGTGACAATGGAGGGGGCAAAAGGCGGGAGCAGCAATCACTGAAAATGAAGGGGTGGGAGGCGGCAGCAAGTGGTCGACAATGGTATGATGGTATGGGGGCGGTGACCTGTTTCCTCTCATGCTCCTGCCCGCACCTGGAAGCTGATGATTCCACTGCAGTGCAGATGCACAGGGACAGTCCCCATAAACCTGATCCACATGTTTACCCCCCCCCCCCCGCCCCCATGGGCCATTATGCCACTGTCGACCTCACTTAATTGCTGCCAGCTCCCCCGCCTGCCCGCCCCTCCCCCATTGTCGTTTTAGGCAGTGCGCCTAAGATGCCCGCGCCAACGGGCATCTAGAAGGCCGTAGATGCGATTTCCTGACATCTCACTGTCAGGATCAAAACAGAGGCTTTATTCTTGCGTTTTTTGCTTATTCTCACAAAGTATTGAAAAAATAATAATCGGTGGTGGCGAGCGTGCAGGGAGGTCACGACCCCCTCTGGATCCGCGCCTGCGACATGCCAGACCCTCCCCGACATGCCTCCACCCCACCCCACCCCCTCATTGTCAGTCTCCCACAACCTGCCTGATCCACATGTTTATGCCCCCTCCCCCCAGGCGTAGGCCTTTATAGGCCTATCAGTAAGCTTTTTTGTGCATCCATCAGAGAACCTTAGATCTATATATTAATACGTAGTTGCATTTCTTGTGACTTCTCCAACTTCAGTGTTGACATTGTTGATGGGCCGTATTCAAAAAGGCTGTTTAAGACTAAGACGCGTGTAACTTCGTCAAATGCATGGTGGAAATGTGTGCATTTTAGTGAAGTTACACGCGTTTAAGTCTTAATCGCGCGATGATCACCCTTTTTGAATACGGCCCGATGTGTTTAGGCCTATCTAGAATAAGGCAGGTGTAAAAGAATCTAATATCCCCCGATATGTGATGTTCCCCAACAATACATTTACGGATTAAGCGCCACCATTGATTCCTGAATGCGGTAGATTGAAAGGGGTGATAAATAATCTCTAGCCCTATGCTACTTTGGCGATGCAAACCGTGGCAAGCTATACTTTATAACAAAGTACATACAAAAGTCTTCCAGTTCCCAAAATTGCATGAAATTTGAGTGTGTATTAACCGCGTAGTAGCAGTCACAAAAAAACGCAACTGCCTATTAATATATAGGGTGTCCCAAAAAATGTACACAGTTTCATTATTTTTTCATGGTACTTTTTCCCTTTAAATTTGTATCTAATGCTTGTTTTCGTGTTCTGGGGACATGGAAGTTTTGTTTGACAACCATTAACGACTTAGGAAAATACCAAGGCTGACGATTCACCAGCGTACGAAAGTTGCTGAGTGTTGTCACCTGGAGAAAAGTGCCACCAAAGCTCAGCGCCAGTACTCTGCACATTTCGGTCTTCATCCTCGCCTTTCACCAACAATGGTAACAATTCAACGGATTTTACGTAAATTTTCTACTGGAGGCAGTATCCGTGACCCTAATAAGGGCCACAGTGATCAACAACATCCCCCAAGAAACATTTCCTGCAGTAATGCGAAACATGGCAGTTCGTATGTAATCAGTTATTGGACGTCGTGGAGGTTATATCCAACACGTGGTCAGAGAGAGAAGGGTTAATTCATGCCAGACTGTGCCGGACAACCATAAAATGACAATGCAGAAAAAACCTTCCATCCTTCTGCTTTAGAATGATACCGGGTACTTTATTTGTAAATTAAATATCAATATTCTGGCATCTAAGTACGTTTTTTTGCTCTAAGTTTTCAAATCGTATGTCCTAATTTCTAAATAGCCTACATACTTTTTTGAGAAATGATATGCTAAATGTTAAATCTGTAATTTGGTGGAGAAGATACCAGAATATCCATATAAATAAACTATATCTGAAAGTTATGTTAAATCAGGAGTTTTTTCGTACCGGTACGGAGAAAAATTAAACAATCTTTTGACAAACGGCATGGAAGCAGATGGAAGTAAAAGCGACATAAGGCTGACCGATCCATAGCCAAAGTGAGAAAGATAGGGCCTACATAGCAAATGATGGGCAGAAGAGAACTCTTCCTTCGGGAGTCGTTATTATTTTTTTTCAAAAATATATCAAGATCTCGCCAAAAATGCATTTTTGTCCAAAATTTCACCACTTGCTTGGCAACCCAGTGAACTCAACTATGAGATGCCCCCTCGCCATGCTGTGCAAACGGGACATTACACTTGTTTTGGTGGCCGGGCATTTTGAATTGAACTCTGATTGAAAGCATGAAATTGATCTGTTTACAAGGTGTTGGTGTTACTCCAACCACAGTGATTTTGAATAACAATTGGCCTGTTGAACTAGCCAACATTCAATTCAGGGCATTGATTGGGGACATGTCTAAGGGACCATCTTATAGTTGGGTTCACTGATTGCCAAGCATGTGCTGAGATTTTGGGCAAAAATGCAATTTTTGGCGAGATCTTGATATATTTTTGGAAAATTTTCACTGGACTGTCGCTTTATGACCAAGGCTGCTGAAGGTTGTGCAGGTGAAAAATTTGATGAAAACTTCAGTTGGTGAAACCTCCAAACCACCCTGCCCTCTTTGAACTGCTGTGATAGACAGGGCTGTTGGTCGATTTGAATAATTGAAATGGGATGTGTTAGATAGTGCATGTGGCTTTCACATGTCCAAAAATTGGGAAAAAATAATTAGTAGTTATCGAGTAACTCAAGAATATCTGGTGCGGATTTACTTATGACCAACAGTGTACATTCTTTGGTCAGAAGGCTGCCAGTGCCAGTGCCAATGCCGATGCCAGAGTGTCCGTGCCAGGTGTTGAACCGACCTAAATCAACTTTGTTTGTAAAATGGGGCCTATCTGCGGATGAGCTTGTCAGAGCGCCACGGGTATGAAGGCTGCAGAGATACGAATCAGTGTTAAGGCCCTTTTCCACTATAGCAGTTTTCCGCCATGGTTTGCGGCGAGCGGCACGAAGGGAGCAAGAAATAAAAGTGGAAAATAAGAATGGGAAATTTTGGCATTTTGGGCGAATTTATCAATTTCTCAAATAGGATGAATGTTGTTCTTTAAATGACATTACATTTTGTCCGATTTTTCGTGTGATATTTCTCATAATGGGAAAAAATTTACCCCAATTTGAGTAGTTGAAAAATTCGCCCAAAATGCCAAAATTTCCCAGTTGTTATTTTCCACAAAAACGTTTTTGTTTCTTACTCCCTTTACGGTTTACACAGGCATTGGGATAGATTTACACACCTTGCATGTACTGTAAAACCATTGAAGGACTCAAAACCCTGAACAGGGATGGCACGTTTTTCTTAGCCCGCACCACTTGTGTTGATACATTTTACGTCAGTGGGGGAAACGTTGTAAATGGTTGCTTTCTTTTTCTTTCAGATTGAGAAGATGTGAGTTCACTGTTTGTTGACAAAATTCAATTACTCGACGTTATGAACAGGTTCTTCATCGATATAACGATGTTGGTACAAGACAGAAAATTCTGACCGAAATTTGTCATACAATTACCTGCAAGATTCCTTGTCAAGCGAATACCTGTAAAGATTCCCTCGTCAAAGGAACATCAAACACTTGGTTCTGCCCTGTATTGACCTTTCAATCCACGTCATGCACTACTCATGTTATGGACAATTAAACATGTGTGTCAAGTTCATTAAGTGATCACTGACAGCTACCACCGTTGTTTTTTCTTGTTGTTAACACGATTGTCGAACAGCAATGTCAGGGTCGGGTGTTCTGACAATACCGGGATTTGGACGTCCCTTCGATTTAGGTATGCTCTATGACTGCCGGAGTGATAAGTTGGTACCTGACGTCAAATTGTGGAATGAAGAAAATCTTGGGAAAGACATCATTTCCCACCCCTATCAGACAAGTGATTTCAGTATTAGTGCCAAAGATACAATAGAGAGCAAATTATCTGCTCTTGGTATTGAACCAGGCTTAAGGATGAGTTTTTTCGGGGGGTTGGTTCCTGTCCTCGGCTCCGCAAGGTATCTTAATGACCGGAACACTTCTGACCATCAGTCAAGGGCTACATTGATATTCAAATGTACCACAAAATTTGAGGAACTTACTATGAGCCACTTGGGCAGAGAAAATGTACATAATCCCGCTGTTTTTGACGAGGGTACAGCTACACATGTAGTGACAGGTGTGACATACGGTGCCAGAGCTTTTTTTGTGTTTGACAATCAACTCTCCAACAAGGACATGGAGAAAAACATCGAAGATGAATTACTTGCGATGGTGAAGGCTTTGCCCGGTATGGGAATAGATGGACAGTGTTCACTTAGAATGTCAGAGAATAACGCAAAGAAATTCGACAATCTTCAGGTCGCGTTTTATGGCGACTTCCAACCGTCTCCGTCTATCATGTCTGTTGCAGATGCCGTGAAACTTTTTAAAGATTTTCCATCGCAACTGCTAGGTCATAAGGAGGAGAATGCAGTGCCAGTGGAAGTTTGGCTTTATCCCCTTGAAAAGCTCGACAGTAAGGCAGCTCGATTGGTCCGTGAGATCAGTGCCAACTTAGTCATCGATGCTGAGAACTGTGTAGAGGAGTTTGATATACTCCGTAGAAGGTGTAATGACCTTGGAAGGAGACCAGCATGTCAGAACTTCCCGCAAATCAAAAAGAAACTGAACAAGTTTGGCAAAAGGGTGAAGGAATACAAATCAATTTTCATGCAGCAGTTGCAGCTGATTTTGCCAAAGATTCGCGGTGGAGATGAGGAGGAATCCAGTCTGCTTCAATTGTTCGTCAGAAAAGAAGAATCCCCATTCAGTTATCGACTGTTAAAACAGTGGCTTGATAACTGCGAAGAGAAAATCAACCTGATGGAGAAATATACATCCTGCATGGAGGTCAAAATTGCTACAAGTGCAGGTGATTTAGATAGCGAAATCGTAAATCCACAGGTTAGATTTTGCGTTTGTTTCAGCATACGATTTCCCACAAAGGATCAACTACTTCCTGAGATGAAAAAATATCTTCTCCAGTGTAATGACGGTTCTTTCAAGCCAAGTCAAGTTTCAGTCAGTGAAACCTCGTTACTTGATCAGGTCGAGGTGGGTTTTGCTAGAAATGCCCGCCGTTTTATAGATTTTCGTTTGGCCAATGCTGATCGACAGGATATTTCATTCATTCTTGCTGAAGATAAGATAACCAGCAAAATAAGAAACAAGAAGATAACCAACAAACTTGGAAGCTCCATTCAGCTGTACTGTGATCGCAGATTGATTGACGGGGACTTCAAACCGCCTTCCAAACCAGGGAAACCCAAGGACATATCGCGTGCTCATGACGCATTGTCGATATCATGGCAACGACCAGAGGAAGAAGTGATAACCGAATATAGGATGTCTTACAAGATGTTTGGCTCCAGTAACTGGTTGACCCTAACAAGCAGCTCTGAACGTTTCGATCTCCAAGACCTCACAGCCGGAACTTCATATGAAGTGAAGGTGGCGGCACTTTGTGAAGCTGGATCAGGCCTTTACAGTGACGTGAATGTCATAAAGACGAGCCCTACAAACCCTACAAGCAAGCCAAACGTCTGGCCGGCATCTGCGTCAACAGTAAGGATCGAGTGGGAAAGGCCAACAATAATTGGAAAAAACATCGTAATAAAATCCTATGATGTTGTGAGACGTCTGGAATCAGACCAGGACGGGGACACGTGGAGTCAATGTGGGAAGACAGACGGGAACACATTAGCTGCTGATATTTCCCTGGACCGTGATACGCCTTACAGATACAGAATCGTTGTCAACTGTGGCAGCGAAAAGAGTAATCCAAGCGCTGAGAGCGATGTCATCATCATTGATAAGGAGGTTTTAAGGGAATTGCGCTGTCAGTCCAGAACGATTGAAAATGTTTACAAACAACCGTTAGTTTTTCAAGTTCCTCTGATAGAACCTCTGATAGAAGTCGAAGTTGACAGCACAAATATGATCAGCACGACGTCGTTTTCTCTTGATCAGATTACGCCACCATAGAACACCACTGAGTGTACCACCTAATAGATATGGGGCACCACAGGACACCTCAGACACCATAGAACACCACTGACTGTACCACCACATAGATATGGTGCACCACAGGACACCTCAGACCACCATAGAACACCACTGACTCTACCACCACAGAGATGCTGGGCACCCCAGGACACCACTGTACATCCTCAGGAAAGCTTCCTTAGTTGCAAACTTTGTGAAAATTATGAAAGCACTCCAAAATGTTCCCAAATTATATGAAAAACATCTTTTCTCGCAAGTTTAATAACGTTTTAATAAAAGATAATCATAAGATGTCATAACTGAGAAGGTGAGAATGAAAAAGCCTTGTAAAAAACTTTCTCCATTGATAAAAAATCCTGGACTTGAATATTCTGCTTTGTAAATCTATAAGATTCTGGCCCCTATAGACACTAATCATTTCTGATGTTGGTTACTGTTGATCTGCAATTTTGAGCGAGAATACGGTGCTAATAATTTTGACTAAAAACCAAATTAATGTTAAAACGTAAAACATACACTTCCAGAGCAGTCTCTTCACCTGTCAAAAAGTTTTGACAACTTCACTGTTTTCAAGCATTTTTATGAGGTACAAGGGGTACTCTCCTTAGTATCCTCGGAAGGGAAAGAATACTTCCAAAGGGCACATATTCCCTCAATCCTTCGAAAACTCCATTAGTCCATATGTCCCACCACAAACGGACACCCTATAATGTCCCACCACACACGGACACCTCACAAGGACACCTCTGAGTCTGTGAGGTGGGACTGTTTCATTTTACCCATTGGGACACTGCTGAGTCACCATTGGGACACCATTGGAAGCACCCAAGAAACACCTGTCATCCTGTGTGGTGTTTTCTTGGGTGTCCCTGCGGTGTTCTTGAAGGGTGTTTCTAGGGTGAATTCATGAATATTTTTAGTAGGGGACCAAGACGTAAAATATTCTCGGAAGCCAGACTAGCCGCTAGAAAGTCCGCTTTGCTGACAATTCGACCTACCCCCGATAAATTCACCAAAGAGTCATTAATTATACTGGGAAAAAAAATCTGGGCATGTTAACGGACGGAGCTGTCGACTTTCGCTATCATTTTTTTTTCTCTTCAAAACAGTACAAAAAAGTAGAGTAGGCCACTATTTCCTTCTCAGCTGAGAGAATTGACGCAACAAGTCACATCAAATTTACCAAATTTTACGGAAATCAGAATACGACAAAAGGTTAAAGCGAATCGACAGTCGTTTTTTAAACAGAACGATGATGTTTGTAAACATTGCCCTCACAACCAATCAGAATGCAGGAAATGAGTGTTTGTAAACAAAGATTCGTCCCCTTTTGCATTCAAATTTTTTCGCTGACACATCGCTTTAATACATTGCAGACGAGCTGACAAAATTGTTTGAAACTACGCTAATTTGTAGGTCGGAAAAATGTCTTATCTTTTGCCAAGGTACACGCGTTGACATAAGTTTATCTCCACATGAAACTCTGGAAAGGGCTAGACCGGTACTACTTTTGCACAGTGCAAAATGCATTGTCATGGCGAATGAATTTTTGACCGTTGCACAAGCAATTGCGTAGCAACCTCGTCCCCAGGGGTATAGTTCGCTCAGACAACCTCGGACCACTCGCTCACTAACCGGCCTGGCATCAGCTTCGGTTGTTAGACCAGGAATCTTGGACTAAGTATAGGTGGCAGCACGAGTCACAATAATCAATTTGAAATACTTACTTGTGCTTTTTTAAATTCATTTTACAAAAAATCATCAAACCAGGATATAGATGACCTTCTGGTTTAATCCAAAATATTTTGAAAATTTCTTTGGGTATATTCTTGGGTATATTTGAGGGTTTCCCGTCAACCAACCACATGCGTTAAATCGAAACCTGATGCCAGGGGTTAGTGACGCGACCGCCATATTGTCAGAAAGCGAACTATACCCCTGGGGACGAGGTTGATTGCGTAGGGATTCCAAAGAGTTCGTACTTTGTTCCTCAATAAAACATTGAATACCCAACAGAATGTTAAAATCCTAGTGTTTTTACAAATAATGGAACAAATTCTAATTTTCGGTATGATCACTTTGTCAAATAATCTGTAAAATCGATGAGCACAAGAATCTTGTGCTGGGTTCCAGCCCTTTTCAAGGTCTGAGCCAAGGAACGATGGTGGCGACCTCTTCAGATTGTGTTGTTGTGTGCGGATCATTTGGAAAGAGAGCGTGTTGGCCTAGTGTTTAAAAATCGGCCTCCATCTTGCAGTGTATATTTTTAGTGTTAGAGTGTGCAGATGATTTTAAATGATTTTTGCTGTATTAACTTAGAATATATGGCACGTACATTATACAAATGAGATAGATAATTATCGACTGCAGCATATAAAACATAGATATTTTCTCCTTGAAAGTGGTGGTGGACATGGATTGAAAAGCGTGTCTAGGCGTAGGCGTAGGGCCTGCATTAAAAGCTCATTATGCCAGTCTTAAATTTTATACCATGTGCTACTGTAGTGTTTAAAACAATATTATCGTATTATTGCAGTGTTCTTGTGTGCGAATGTTTTGGAAATAATATAGCGTGTACTGTAGTGTATAAAAATTGGCTTTCATATTGCAGTGTATATTTTTTAAATGTTAGAGTGTGCAGATCATTTTAAATGAATTTTGCTCTATTTAGAATATATCGGGTGTCCGAGAAAGAACGTCCCACTTTTCTAACTTCAGTATCTCCAGGGGGTCGGACTGAATGCAATAAAACTGCGCCAAAATATGTTATGATAAAATAAAGAACTGGTGTAAAGTCCAGTTGTGCAGTATCATAAATCCAGACTCAGTGAACACTGTCCTGATTAAAAATACTAGAACAGACGCAAGCAAATGCATAAAACCATCATGGCGCCCGCTGGTCTATATTTTGCTCGGCGTCGGTCTGTTGCTCTTGGAGCTGTAGAATGACGTCACTAGCCGGGAATCCGGCTGAGATCATTTGCTTTCACCGGTCTTCGAATGCAAGCTGCCCAGAAGACCGGGTACCAGTCTTTGATACTACCCCAAAAAAGAAGAATAAAACTGTTATATCTCCTGATGTACCACACTGAATACCACAGAATTGCACCGAAACTGAGATTATGCTGACATCAAGCCGTGGCATAAATTTCTTGTCAATCTCCCACTGAGTGTGGAATGATGTCCGGTGCAAAAGGACAAGTCAAAAAGTGAAATAATGGGCCTGTGAATTATAACTCCTCGCTCACAATACTTGAAACAATGATAAATTTGTTCACTGTCATCTGGGGTTCCGAAACTAGTTGTGTCCAAGGATTACAAAATTGCTGTGTCCTTGAATGCATCTTCCCATGGACTAAAAAGATGGTGCTAGAACTGTCTGGGAATGGCAGTTTTGACTGGTGCCGACCCTTTGGTATCGGGTGGTGCCGTTGAATCTGCATCTCTGACACTGCACGTTAAGACTTGCATCATTGTACCGGATGTTATTCCGTGCCCAAGAGGGATATTGATTTGAAATTTACATCATCTCTTTGTCTTATCACACCCTTAATTTTGGTGCAGTTTTATGGTATTCGGTTTGATATTTCACCAGATATTTAACTTTGAAAAGTGGGACATTTTTTCTGGGACACCCCATACGTGTACTAGTATATGGCATGAGGTACATAGATTATCGACTACACTATGTAAGACAGAGATTTTCTCCTTGAAAGTGGGGCGGGCATGGATTCAAAAGTGTGTTATTTGCCAAGTCATGTAGGCCTAATGGTGATTCATGACATCATTACATATTTTTTTAGATGTCAGATAAAACGTGACTGGCAGGTTGCCACGTCTCCTTTGTAACACCGATCTGGCCTGCTGTTGCTCATGTTCGTGGTCAGTTTGCACAGAGCGCACGAAAATTGTCTGAATTCCCTGACGACAAAGCCTGAATACATGTACCTTTTGTTAGGAGCATGGTCTGCATAAAAAGTGCATTCTGGTCTGTTGTAGTACAGTATTTGTTTATGAATTCTTTAATCAAGTATAGACACATATTGTGTAATTCATCTTGACCACCAAGTGTTGTGACATCGCTCCGCCCTCCGACTACGCTCACACAAACCCTTGACGAGTTTCGCTGTGGTGAGCTGTTTCCAACCGGATGTTCCTGTTTGTGGACTGACTCCCGCTGTTAGTTTTCGTTTTTCGTCAAAGATCGTTAACATTTGCAATAAACCTGAACATTTCTAAATACCACGTCAGTTTTTCTGTACACCTGCCTTCTCTGTTTGAGAAAATTTCGTTATTTTTGTTCAACAGCATAGTTCATGCAAGTAGTGGGTAAATCGCAATTGATAGAATGGCTGGACAATTTGTGACCATCCTCGTTCCTAATGCTTTCCAACCACAAAATACACAGCGGTTGGTTTAACTGGCTTGGTGCCAACCTGGCAGTGAGGTTGGCTAACGAGTGTTCTGATTGGTGCATGGCAACTCGAGGTGCGAGAGAAACAGAAATCCTGTCGAAGTTCTCCATGGGTTTGTGCGTACGAAGTATGAGGTAGTACAGACACATGGTAGGCCATGATGTGTGTAATTTGGACTATTCAGCATTATTCATAATTGTACCAGTTATTCGTAGTTTTTCGCCATTTAACCGACTGATGTTTACTGTATATACAGCCTTATACTCAAATTGATACGCAAGAGGGTGTCCCATTAAATGCAGAAAGTCCCGGTAGTTTGAATTTTGCAAGTACATGTACATGTATGCGTAATAGGTTTACATGTAAAATCTTACATGTGGGTCTTTAGATTTTATAGCGTGTGTTACTGCAGTGTTTAAAAAAATATTCGCATTATTGCAGTGTTGTTGTGTGCAGATCATTTGGAAATTAATACTGTGGTCGCGGAGTTATGCCGGACTGGGGGCGGTCAGGCCTAGCCGTACTTTTAGGGAAGGTATGGCCCAAACAAAAATGATTTGGTATCGGGGCATGTCTCAGGATCATTCATATCCGCCCACACCACAATTTCAGTCCACAGGCCCAACCCCAAATTCCCCAGAACCAATGGGTGGATATGGAGTCGAATCCGGCACAACTCCGAGACCACAGTATATTGCCTGTCTGTAGTGTTTAAAAATTGGCCTTCATTATGCTTTGTATGTTTTTAGCGTTAGAGTGTGCATCCCCATTTTAAATGAATTTTGCTCTATTAAAGCTTAGTAGGCTACATACTATATATGGCATGTATATTTTTACAAATGAGATAGATAATTATCGACTACAGTATATAAGACATAGAGATTTTCTCCTTGAAAGTGGTGACGGACATGGATTGAAAAGTGTGACATTTGTCAAGGTCATGTAACAGTGATTCCTGACGTCATTACATAACATTACAGACGTCGGATAAAACGTGACTGGCAGGGTGCCAGGTTTCCTTTATAACAGCGATCTGGCCAGTTTGTGCAGAACGCAAGAAAATTGTCTGAATTCACTGACAAAGCCTGAATACATGTACCTTTTGCTAAGAGCATGGTGTGCTGAAAAAGTGCAACACTAATCAGATGATTCTGAAGAAGGCCTGTTTATAGTATTTGTTTACGAATTCTTTATTCAAGTATTGACACATATTATGTAATTTGGACTATTCAGCATTATTCATTACATGTTTACAGTAAGTAGGTAAGTATAGCTTGAAACTCAAGTTGATACGTAACGGGGGATCCCAATTAATGCAGAAAGTCCCGCTCCTCGGTGACGACTGCATAACTCAGATACGGATAACCACAAGCTTGGTTTCAACATTTTCTTTGTCGGGGTACCCTCATTTGAAGGCCCACTCAGTAAGTTGGTTTTTATTAAGACAGGGTCTACTTAACAACCCGAATGAAATTCTTATTTTAAGTATTAACGCAAATGATCAGGTGTAACAGTAAAGAGTGTCTCCCGGTAAATGTGTCCGCTTCTATGTTCCTTGACGGATTAAGGTGCATGGCCAGAGAACAATCGCTAAAGGTTAGAATGTAACAATAGGGGTCTTTTGTACAGGCATTGACAGATGTTTATCTACACTTTGTATCTTGAATATTTCAAAGATCACCGAACCAATTTTGATGCGGTTTGTTGCATATGAAAGGAAAACATGTTGGTCACATTTCTGCATCAAAATTTTGGAAATTTCGAAATATCAAAATTATGTAATTGCTTGTCAGAAAAAATCTCGAAAATCAACACCTTTTATTTTGTGATTATATTTTTATTTTTATAGTGTTTCTGACAGAATGGAAGTTTCTAAGGATTTTGGTGCTGGTTTCATCAAAATATGTCGAGTGGTTGCTGAGAGATTTGAAATTATCAAAATTTTGATATTTTGAGATTTTCACGATTTTTCACAAAATTTTGGTGTCAGTGGATAGAGCTGACCTCAAATCATAAAATTATGGAAATTTTGGATGATTCGCATAAACTGGTTAGAATTTACGCATATTTTTCAAAATATCAACATTTTGATATTACGATATTTCTGCACAGTTAACCCCAAAAAGTTTCAAAATAACGTAAACCTGTTATCTGATACTAGCTTTATCCAATGGTATGAAAATTTCTTGAAAAACGCGAAAATCTCAAAATATCAATATTTTGATAATCTCAAATATCTCAGTAACCACTCGATAGATTTTGATGAAACTAGCACCAAAATGCTTAGAAACTTCCCTTCTATCAGAACAACTATAAAAATGAAAATATAATCACAAAATAAAAGGTGTTGATTTTCGAAGTTTTTTCTGACAAGCAATTACATAATTTTGATATTTCGAAATTTCGAAAATTTTGATGCAGAAATGTGACCAACAAGTTTTCCTTTCATATGCAACAAACCGCATCAAAATTGGTTCGGTGGTCCTTGAAATATTCAAGATACAAAGTGTAGATAAACATCTGTCAATGCCTGTACATAGGGCAGTATTTCCTAAGGGACATTCCTTCCTGTCACACCTGGTTAATGCATACGTGTAAACACAAGACCTGCATGTCCAGGTTGTCGGGAATTATGAGTAAAAATTTCTTGGACACGCTGTGTTTCATTCTTGTTTTATGCTCCGGCATTATTGCAGGTGTTTTGAATGTAGTCATTATTATATCCTAGCCGTATATGAAAATAATGTATACAATGTTTTCAGTATAATGTTCGTCTGTTTAGAATTTAGGAGAGGGATCAACTGTTTACGGTTTTATTTAAATGCATCGAAAGATCCCTCGATCCTCATCACTTGTGAATGGGTGTCAGTCAACAGAGTTATCCAATAAGCCAGGGCAAAAGCAGCATGATATCGTGTAGCCTGGTTCCCTGGCCTCCGTCGAGATGGCGCTGCGTAGACGGAGGCCAGGCAGTAGCCGTTGAGCATGGTTGAGAGTGACGTCATGGACAGGTGACTAAGCCAGCCTACCGATTCTGTGTAATCGATTCGACCAAGTAAAAAATACTTCAAAGTCATAAATATACGTTCTTTTTACCAGTGGTGTGTGTAACAAGTATGAATTAGCTAAATCCATATTTTTTCTCTATCATTATTCCCAAATTCGCCCTTTTCATTGTCAGATTAATTGACGCCATGAATCCCGAGGCCATACCCTTTAACTTCTTTGATTGGCATTTTTCAGAGTGTCCGTGATACAGTTCCTTTGGTCTTTATGGATAATGTCACTCCGATAAAAGTTCGTTAGTAAAAAAGTTTTTAAAAGTCTTTAAATAGTCTTTAAAAACTTAAAACACGACGTTTCCCCAAGTACTCCACTTGGCTTTTTCAGGTGTAATGATAAAGTGTCCAACAGGAGAGTATATATATGTGCACTACTTGTCACTGGTTTATTTCTACACAATGCTTATAATCCTGTTATTGAAACCAGTGACAAGTAGTGCACATATATCGGGTGGGGCAGAAAAAACGATAACACTTTTTAAAGTAGAATAATTCAAAAATTACTATACCTATAACTTTGAAATTTTACAGGTAGTAAGATAGGGATGTTTGACAACGCCCCTTCAAATTGCAGGTCCATAGCATAAAAACTGTGAAAATTATGACATTTTGAAAATTTTCGGTCAAGACCAGAAATGCCAGTCTGGGATAGTTACATCAGACCTACCCCAGTTCACATGAACAATGGAAAATGTGTCCCCCGTCTTGCTCAATAGACGGCACACAAGCAGACTGGCTCAGAACTATCTGGAGGAGGCAACTCCTCACTTTATAAGAAAGGGTGAGTGGCCGCCACCGTCACCGGACACGAGACCTATGGATTACGGCATGTGGAACAGTCTCTAGGAAAAGGTTTAGGAAGGGCGGACGAAACCATTCACGGAAAATGAACTGAAGGAGAGAATTCCGGAGAAATGGGCAGGAATAAGCTTAGAAGAAATAAGAAATTCGATTTCAGGGTGGAAAAAGCGCTTGCGTGCCGTCTTTGAGCAAGACGGGGGACACATTGGGTGTGGTCAGAATTCTGTGTATGTTATGTGTTATGTGTCAATGTTAAAGATCTGTTACAGATATGTAACATTTATCACCAATTCTGACCTCACGACAAACAGGCAAGTAACATGGCTGTTAGTGTTACAGTTCTGTTTAAATAGATCTATTTTAACAGCTCCTGTTACAGGACATGTTAAGTCTAACAGAACTGTTACAGGCGTGTAACAGGCGATGTTAATTCAATCAAGGTGGACTGAAATCTGTTGAACGAAATTTCTTTATAACTTTGGTAATTCTTGATGAAATAAGCTGGGGTTTTTACTAAATTGCTTAGAAGAGACCCCTCTTCATTTTCAACACACTGGTTAAAATATGCAGAAATTCCCCTAGATTTTATAAATTTTAACCACTTAGTGGTTAAGAATCTGTAACACCGTCAAGAGGTCAGAATTTCTCATGTTAGTGTTGTTATTGTTACAACCAACTTTGTTTTGACAAACTGTGTTCAAGAAGATATTTGCTCGGAAAGGGGTGAAAACTTTGTCCAAGAGCCTGCCAAAAGTAATGAGCCTTTAGAGAGACACATAAGACTCACACAGGAGCAGCTGGATCAGTTGGTTAACGATTTTCATCTTAACAGCCCCTTTTCAACAGTGTTGAAGGGGCTGTGGTAAATGTTGAAATTGACAGATCTGTAACACTAACACAAAACACAGAACATACACGGAATTCTGACCTCACCCATTGTCCATTGTTCATGTGAAATGAGGTAGGTCTGATGTAATTTCTCAGACCGGCATTTCTGGTCTTGACCGAAAATTTTCAAAACGCCATAATTTTCACAGTTTTTATGCTATGGACCTGCAATTTGGGGTGGAGTTGTCAAACATCCCCATCTTACTACCTGTAAAATTTCAAAGTTATACGTACAATAGTTTTTGAATTATTCTAGTTTTAAAAGTGTTATCGTTTTTTCTGCCCCACCCGATATACTCTCCTGTTGGACACTTTATCATTACACCTGAAGAAGCCAAGTGGAGTACTTGGGGAAACGTCGTGTTTTAAGTTTTTAAAGACTTTTTAAAGACTTTTAAAAACTTTTTTACTAACGAACTTTTATCGGAGTGACATTATCCATAAAGACCAAAGGAACTGTACCATACCCTTTCCCCGGAATTCAGGGGAAAAGCAACGGCTACTGCCTGGCCACCGTATACACAGCGCCATCTCGACGGTGGCCAGGGAACCAGGCTAGATATTGTGTTCTAAAAACTGATTTATGTGGCTTAGTGATGTATTATACGTATATTTGTCAAGATTGCTGAAGATGCCATTTTCAAGTATGCACAATGTCCATCCATTACACGAGTGAAAAGAAAGCCACCCTAAACATGCTAAATGCATCTGGTGCCCGCTATATTCGGTCAACTTTTTCGCCAAATTTTCTATGGTGTGGTCAGTTAAGGCTTACATGTGGATTCGCTGAATAGCGGCAGACCGTCAGTCTGAATAATCGTATGAAAAAGTTGACGGCATGTGGCATACATTTCGCCGCCGGTTCTATGCAAAAGAACAACTCTTCCCAACGGCTAGGTATGCTTCTTCCCTTGTGCTGACTGACACCAAGGTGCCTGCCCTTTGCACCATCAATATCCATGAAACTTTAAACATGTTAATGATACCAATTTATACTGTTTCTTTTTTTTTTTTTTCGCTGGTATGTCCATAGGTTGCGATCATTATCTAGTGACATGCGACCTCACTATGTTCTCCTGATACCACTTCCCATCAGGGACGCTATTCTTAACTACTTGATTCTTCTCCAGAAGCCTTGTTCTATATTTTTGGCTAACTTTTAGCAAATGCTGTTAACTTTCAATTTTGTAGTACATTTACATTGGACACTGCTGTGCAAATCTTAAGTAAAAGTATTAACTTTTATGAATACTAGCCATTTTGCCGTCCAGTGTACACGAAAGATAACATTGGTTGATTTTAAAGCCAAGTTTATAATGGCTTACCGGTAATGTATTGTAAACATCGACTTCGAAAGCACTCAATATATCCTATAAATTGTAATGCACAGATCATTTTCTGATGCTATTTTATGATGATATAATTATTGTGCATCACTGCTGCTGAAAATATTACAATGTACAGTCAACTCTCATTATACTGCCAGTGGCGGTACAGCGAGGGTATTGCTGTTGGCAATGGGGTATTGGGGTACAGGGTATTGCTGTTGGCAATGTTGAATTGCCTTCAAGCGAGAAAGTAAATTGTCTGTGGCGGTGTAGCGAGGGGCAGTGTAACGAGAGTGGACTGTATCGTGTTTTACTGTATTACTCTAGTGTAATTACTCTAGATCATTCCAAATGAATTCTTCTCTATAATATATGTAGGGTTAGTATATGAAATAAATAAATTTACTCCGTGATTAGATAAGAATCGTTGAGATTTTCTGTCTGAACATGAAAGTGGTGTTCCACATGATTTTAAAAGTGGGACATTGACCAAATCTTGTCCGTGATTCCTGACCCCACCACATGATACCGGTTTAAAGGTATATCACGACTTCATTGTTTACATTTCAATGTTTGTAAACATGGATGTTTACATTATGTTAATTTGGACTTTTGGGACAGACAAACCCACCAAATTTAATACTTTCAGTCTCAAAAGAATTTCTAGAGGGGCACGCCACCAACAAATTACTCATAAGACAAAGAAAGACTGGATATAAACAAACAAAATGTAAATAAACAATGATTTTCGTGGCCCGCGAAAATACCCGTGATACATTATCTTTAACATCTCGTGCCTAAAACATGATTGGCAGGGTGCCAGTGATGTCTCCTTTATAACAGCAATCTGGCCTATTTTTAGTCCGAACACTGCCTCCTGTTGCTCATTTGCAGAACTGACGGCCGCAACAAGAGTCAGATGAAGCCTATCGCGGGGGGTCTATTTTGATTGGTCCGTCCATCTCCAGGTCGTGTTTTGAATACATTTAGTGCACGGCAATCGTATCACTTGACAACGCTGCTTTGAGGCATTTAACTTGCTGTTTCAATCACGCAATCACGCTCTCTGTTCACTCTTAGCCAGACAAACATTAAGAAAACCGCAATTTGTTATCAAAATCACAAAAAATATTCCTCTCGAAAAGCCGAATCGGCGAATGCACAGCATCGCCATCTTTACAGTTTGAGGTCACGTGATACGGGAACCACCATTCCGTGATCTGATCATGCTGATGACGCAGAAACAAAATCTGGTTCTTCGGTTACTCATCATCTGACTCTGTATTAGCGTCCAGCTGATTCTAAAAATAGCAATACGAGTCAGACGTTCGGACTAGCCTATTTTTGGTGGATAGGCCTGTGAGAAGCGCTAGAAACGCTGTTTAATTTTACAGAAAATTGCCTGCAGAAAATTGCCCCAGAACTATCCTGTCGATTTATTGGTGGCAACTTTTCCTCCAACAGAGGATTAGAATAGATGAGGCCTTCGTACCCGCTCACTCTCTAAGTGTCGTGAGGCTCCGCAAATCTATGGTAATATCACAAGTAGATTTTACAGAATAGTTCTAGTGGGGACTCTGCTTCAGGCACTTTTCTGTAAGATCTACTATTTTTTTAACAGTGAACGATAGAGTCAAACTGGATTCGCTAACACAGTGTGGAATACATTTTGTTAATATGGCTGTCAATTGCATAGGAATGCATGGTCTGATACGCTTCTGAACCCTTTTTTCTCGTGCATTCGGCACGCCTGGAGACCGTATATCTTTGTTTCTTCATCAATAACACTGAACTTCAAGAGACAGAACAGTATGCCATGCAAGATGTTAAGCAGGAGAAGGCCGAACGTAACTCAGTGGTAGACCTGTCTACTAAAGCCTGGGATCCACTGTCCCGGCGCAGTTAAGATTCGCCTGGGATCCACTGTCCCGGCGCAGTTAAGTCGCCGCCGCAGGCGAGCTTACGATCTACGACATGATCGCAGGCTGCCGTACGTTCCCTTTACACCGGGTACCGGTCTACAAATTGAGATATACTCTTTCCTTCCCTGCCGCCTCCACACCGTAGTGCTGGCGAAGCGCAGAGACTCGGGTCAGATCTTAAATGCCAAATGTCATTGGTTCATACCGCCTCCGATGTTGCGAGTCGTCGCTGCCGTAAACCACAAATATGACTGCCGAGGATGGAATTAACGGCCTGGCTGGAATTGGTGTACCCAACGGGTTGAGGTAGGGAGAATTTAGAACGCAATCGAAAAACATCGTTAAAAGTAACATTGCGAACACAACAAAGTTGCATCAGAATATGTAGCATCTATCATCATGCCGAATTTCGAGAGAGAACAACGCTTCTAAAAGGGATTTTATTGAGCCGCCTTCCAGCCAGATAATCCGAAACACTGCAGTCGTTGGATTGGATGGAGCGAAGTGGTGCTTCAATCAGGGCGCGCTAGGAGTCTAACGTAGACATATGCGAACTATGCCTGTAGGCCCTGGCTTTCCCGTCTTTGTAACTCATCCATAACTGTAAGCATTTTTATTTTGTACATGGATGCCTACATTATGCCGGCAAGCTGCGACAGGATAGACGGACACCATGAAGTACTTTTGAATGCATCTCTGCAAAAGTAAGTCCAACCGATTCAGCAGAGAAGGAAGTTGAGGCTGCTGTTTAAGGTGAAGGAACACCTAAAGAGATCGGCACAGGCCTAGCGGTGGTCTCAGAACTAAATCAATCTTGTGGCAACCCATAACAATAGAGAGTCTCCGCAAAGGCCCCGAAACGCCAACGTTAACGTCAATCCCATTGTTCGATGCCGCGAATAGAGCAGCCAACAAAAGGATAGACGTCCGCGTCGGCGTTTCGGGGGCTTTGCGAAAACTCTGTAATAGCTTAATATTTTACCGACTCGAATGGAATTCCCCGCTTTTCCTACGACTTTCGGTTTTGTTTTGCACTTAATTGCTTGATGATTTTTGTGAAGTATCCGTAGTAAACTTAGTCTCCAGGTGCCTATAGAGAGAGTTTGGTGATATCCGAGTGAAACCTTACGCGTACTAGTATCCCAGAAAATGTGAATCAGGGCATTTTTACACCTTAATTACATGTAGTTTATAACGGGTAACTGATTTAATTTTTGAGAAAAATCTCTAGAGGCACCTGAAGACTGCTTGTCTTTATGTAATGGTAAAATCCAGGGCCCGGTTGCACGAAACTCACGACAGCGCTATCTTGGTGTTAGCGCTATCTTCATGTTAGATGACGTAAAAATCCATTGTTCTTTTACGTCATTTAACATCAAGTTAGCGCTAACACCAAGATAGCGCTGTCGTGAGTTTCGTGTTTCCTAAGTGGTGTGACGTCATGTGCTGGCGGACTGATCCTATTGAATTCATTCTGGTTTGGAACTCCGCCCGGTTCGCCACGGCGGGCACGCTCTCCGTGCCGCCGCGGGGTTCTGTTTGTACATGTACACCGTTCCTCGGGCCACGTTCAGGTTGGTATTTGGTGAGTATATGCCGATTTTGTCCGTATTCGGGGAGGCCCCTGCTATGTGTCTGGGGAGGTATGACGGTAATCTCAGGACCGCTGTCCTGGTGATAGGCCGTAGTCCCTGCTTTGTGCTCTGGGACAACCCCTGCTATGTGTCTGGGGAGGTATGACGGTAATCTCAGGACCGCTGTCCTGGTGATAGGCCGTAGTCCCTGCTTTGTGTTCTGGGACAACCCCTGCTATGTGTCTGGGGAGGTATGACGGTAATCTCAGGACCGCTGTCCTGGTGATAGGCCGTAGTCC
>NMRB01000041.1:867634-878872 GCA_002633025.1 Notospermus geniculatus
CTATCTTGGAGATGGAAATCCAAATAAAACAATACGAACTCTAAATTTCTGCTGGAAGTTTGTAACTTCTACAAAATGCATAACATCACAAAAAACACTAATGATGCTACTGACCACATGAAGGACTGGGTGGAGCCCACTGGCCGCAAGAGGTTTGCAGATATAGAAGCATCAAGGGAACAACTATTCCTGACAAGTGAGAATGGTATAAAGGAATTATTCTTACTTCGGGATAAACACCAGAGTATCTGTCAAGAGACTTTAGACCTCGGCTTGAGCATGAGTGGACACATTGCTTGAGAAATTTGCAATGATGAGACTTTCCCTTTAAAGACATTGTACACAACACCCCTCTGTAATTGGACTGGCCCAATCTGTGAGTAGCACTTTTGTTTATAATTGAAAAGACAGTCTGACCAGTTACCCCTTCACACTTCAATAAAAGTAAAAGAAACCAGATGCTGCCCAAAATGGTCCAGTTCATAAACCCTGCAACTATTTGCAACACTCATTACATGATGAGGCATAGCAAGTTCTGGTCCAAGTTTGATGGTATGGTCTGATGGGTGTCAGATGCTGGCCCAGAATTTTCTGATCCATATGAACTATTACAGCAAATCTGTACATTCGCTGTGGTGAGGTGTTCGCAAGTTTTCATCCAAGTTTGGTGGTCTGGTAAGAGAAAGTCACCAGGAAGTACTCGGGTTTTACAAGATGTATTTATCTCAAGGTGACAGCAGGAATGTGAGGACAGATCATCCACTGCAAGACGATTTCCTTGTACTTGAACACAGTCATTAACTCACTGTGCTCAAACACATTTTTACTTGGGATTTTTGTATCATTTAATTCTGAAATCTCACATGCATTACAATGTGCACTACTAAACAACAGCCATGTGCCTATTTCCCGCGAATTACACGTAGTACTATTAATAACAACCACTCAGCAACCAGGTACCGTTAACAGTGGGCAGGACATTGTAAGTAGGTCACCTACCCCATCAGACTGATGGGATGTTGCATCTTTAAGATATCAATAGACAAAGCTTCAGGTGTTTTCCATTCTTTCCTGTACATTGCACATGTAAAAATGAACAGGGAAGTGTACACAAATACAAAAACTCACTTTTTTCAGAATTTTCCCAACAGATTTTTAAAATTATTTCAGTTATGGAAACTGCACGATATCGGCTACAGTATGGCACAGGTTTTATTTCAATGCAATTTTTTTAACCTTTCTGCAAGTTAAGGAGCACTCTGTATAGCAGATGCCCGAGAGACACATTGTGCGCAGGGGGATTGGCTGCTAAATGTTCCATATCACAAGAACTACTGAATGGAATCGTATGGAATTTTCACACATCATGGAGAAGACCCATACATGTACAACAATTGAAGAAAGTTTCATTGAAAATGTCTTTGGGTATCACGTTTTTCTCAGAATGTCGGAAACCAAGTGGTTGCTTTAGGGGTTTGATGTCTTTATGATTATAGTAATGGGAGAGTTCATAACAGGGGATTTAGATTTCTCTAACTGTCATCTAATGTCACCCAACAGTATCCAACGAATTCTGAATATTTTCAATGTTATTGAAATACAGCCTACCAGTAGTTGGATTTGCATTGCATGGTCTGCCTGCCAGCTGACTACTTCAACCATTATAGAATGACCAACTAACCAGTTGAGAGAACAAGAATATGCCCTACTCAACTGCCAGGAGAGTAGGCAAGAGATGCTTGTGACCAGCAATGTGTTGATCAGAAACATATGCATCTTGTGATACAGTGCATTGTGGGTAGTGCTGTAGAAGGTCACGTGACATAAGATGGCTGCTTCCATTATTGGATTATATTTCACCTCACAACCTTCCAAAATGTCTGAACCTGGCAATGAATCGATTAGTGAAGTGATCTGAGACAGCATCAGATGTAAATGAGTAACTGGCTCTGTTCCTGATTAGCCAATCAGCATCCAGACCAGGATCTTGGTCTGCTCGTAACAGAAATTGTGACGTTATGACCCAGATGCTTATCGGATCCCAGATTCGAAACAGCGGCTGGGTGACCGAGACGACATACTTCCCTTCCAGTCTGCCGTATCAGAGGCCTTGATATCAAAGGTCAAAGGTCAAAGCATATCAACCATGATGAACATGCAAAGAATAGAAACTGGTATCATCATATATGTAATCATAATAACCGGAGTCATTTTTGGAATGCGGACAAGGACTGCAATTGGACGACGTGAGTTATTGTTCATATTTTTGTTTTATTATGAAGTGATTCATTGTTTTGAAATGCGAGGCCTTTTGTCTACTTCATTTACAAGGACCGGAAAAGTTTCTTAGCGTTACGTTAACTTCAGCAGATCAGCCCTGGCCAGCTCGCTTGCAGCAACTTTATTGGGAGCCAAAAATAGCTTCTACCATCATGCATTTAAAGGGACCAGGAAAATTGTTTCAAGTTCCTGGTATTTGATAAAGGTCGTCAAGATCAATCAGCAACACCTAAAATATCAAGGTTACACCAACCCAATTAGGGTGTCCTAGGTACCCCCCCCCGCCCCCTCTGCCCATAGTCATGATTTAGTTTTGACAATTGCCAGAATCATGAGTGGCACCTCGAATCGTGACGTCACTGGTTATCAGCGACAGACTGGTGCCCGGTCCTAACGGACCTATTGCACAGTAGACGTGCCTACATGCTATCATGCTCGATCTAATGAGCACAGATTAGGAATGTCGTGAAAAGATTACATAACATTGCCGACTGTCACACATAGGGGCTATTCATGTTCTTGACACATACACTGCATGAGCTCGTTTTTTGTTGGTCAGTTGGTGATTGAGCGGAACAAGAAGCAAAATGCTATGACTGCTCCATACATTACATACAGTAACGCTATTGATTAGATTGCCAGTGACGTAGGCAAATGACCATGGGAGACACCTGCTGAGCAGTTGCTCAAATAGTGGCTGCTCCATTGTCAGGCGATAACTGATTTACCTGGGTGTCACTAATTAACACTTAATTGAAAAAGTGAATTGAGGGTGGGAATTGATCATGAAGGAACTAGCATTTTGTAATAACAGAAGCTAAAAACAATTTTCCTAGTCCCTTTAAGGTCGATCTATACCCATTGCGTGGCGCCGAACTGCCCAACTTAAATTCGTGATAATTCATTGATAACAATGATTACAAAAACATTTCTGGTGCGGTACGTTACGTATGAAGTATCTAAGTGAACTTTCACGCTAAATAACTGGATCCTATTTCCGGATTGCCCAGAGAAATGACTTTGTTGGAAGGGCCGAAAATATTACCTTGAGCAATTTTACGTCAACATGCTATGTCGCATCGAAGCAAACTCTTTTGAAAAAGACGCAGCCATACCTAGCGCATGTCCGTATAAACGCAGATTTTTAAAAAATATGTTAATTATGCTTATAATTAACAAAGTTTAGCTTTTACTCCACATAATTGTCTTTGTTTCGTGAATTTCGCAGACATCTACTTCAAAAACCCAGAATCGGCTGTTATACGGACAAGCTCCCTTTGGTGAACAACACATTTCCATTTTCAAAGTTTGAAAAATGTTTATAAAAGTGGGAGAAAAACTGCTCGAAAGTTTGATACTTTATTCTTCACGTGGGTTTGTTTACTATTTGCAACACACGTTCACTATTGTGAGTTTCCAAATATTATGCGGGCAATCAGCGGACCATTGAATGCCAAGGCCTATAATTGATTGACAACAATAAAATCTATTTCAGCGCTAACGCGGCCTAAAATTGGCGAACAGAGTAGAGGCAATTATTATTCATTATGATTCATTCAGTTTCACACCACCAGTGGGTCGCTTGGAATGCGCTTGTCTGGGGAAAACCCAATGACTATAGATCGACCTTAAGTGAGCTTCAAACTTGTGGCAACAGTCAGCAAGAATGAAAGGAAACATTTCCACCTCTAATGATTTGCCAGCTAACATTAGACAGGCGAATAATGTCAGTTGTATTTTTTTTTCGCTCCAGCTATCGTTCAGGCCAGCTTTAAAGACGACGACTCAAATGTCAGGTACACACCCTGCATGAAGAGCTCACCATGTACACGTACACCCTTTGCCAAAAGTAAATAGACAGCGACTAAATTCAATATTTCCTTATATAGCAGCGAGGCACAACAGTTTTTCTGTTTCTTTCCATTGATAACAATTGCTTTGGTACCTTTTTACACCAAAATTATCGTGCTCTCTTTTGAACTGATATTTTTGTGAAAGTTTGAATTTTCATAAAAAAGCGATTTTTTATTCGTGATTTGTTGGTGATCGCACCTATGCCATCTTGAACCACACTTGTTTCTGAGTAGAATCCAGCTTTCGGATCCTATGGATCTGAAGGGGGGACAAGGTTACAGAGGGACTTTTGCAGTGATTTTGTTCGGTTTGCCAAGTTCGATCTTCCACGAGCTCGTCCGTATTTCATACCGACCAAGTGTTGTATATTCATCAGTTCTCCGTCACAAAGCACACGCTCGGGGAAAACCACATTGATTGCGTTGCATCATTATTATTGATTGTATTGTGCACTATGGTTTAGTTTTCAACGGGCGAACATGCTTTGTGGTTAGCTGTCTGCGGTAATCGCCTATAGCTCGGAACGTCATCCCGGGCCCACTTATGCCAAAAGGGTGAATGTCGTCCTGGGTACCCCTAAAGGGTACCCAGGTCCAACCTGGGTACTAGTATCCCTAAATGGCACCCAGGTACGTACTGGGTACCCTTTAAGAACCTAAAGAATACCCAGTTTGAAATTCCCGCCTGGTGAGATACCTGGAATCCAGGCTGATGGTACTTTTACCGATCAGCTCCTCATGCTCGCAAGCGTAACACGTGGAGATGACATTATGGCGACCAGAGTGCCAGACTCGTGTCTAAAAGAGTATCTCGCCGGTGTGAAAGGAAAATACGGCCGGGGAATGCAAGTCCCGTAGGACTCGAACTGCTGGGAATGCTAGTCCTAGGGCTTGTAGCCCTAGGAATGCTTGTCCTAGGACAAGCATTCCTAGGAAAACGTGTCCCGCGGACTTGGGAAACTTAGGATTTGAAGTCTTACCCACAGGAATACATGTCCCACTGAGACTTGTATTCCGACAGTTAAGAAATAAAAGTCCCAGCTACTGAGCATAACTACCTAAATTTCTGTATCAAAAATGGCTTTATTATGCAATATGTACAGTACTTTACATTCTGGGCTGTTTTTGTTTCTTATTTGGTTCGTTCCACAGTTTTAAATTGCACCCACTGATGGCCGACTTGAGATGCTGTCCTTCCTTGGTTTCCAGAAGATAGGCACCACTTTTCGCCTTGCCTCTGATCATATACGGACATAACCATGGCATGGTGTCCATCTGAAAGTACAAAAATAAAAGGTTAAAGCGGTTTAAATATGGCAAATGACTAACATTTACGTTTTGGACTACAGTTCCCGATGTACATGTCCGGTGGACTTGTATTTCTAGGGATATAGGTCCCCAGACTACAGGTACTAGGATTAGACGTCCTTGGGACTGCAGTTCCCGAAATGGCGGATCAGCATTCCTAGGAATATACAGTCGTGCCCAAAAGTTTACATACACCTGACTGAATTAGTTGTTTTGTCGATTTACGCCTATTTTCAATTAAATTTTGACAATTATTACCATTCCATCAGAAATTCTAGCCCTTCGTCAACATTTCTATGAGTGGTTTCAAATATTTTTTTATCATTCTATGACTTTATTTGCATTTCGATTCATAAGATTGCAAAAATAGTGGGTCAAAAGTTTACATACACCTTGGTGATTTCCTGCATAATTTTCTTGAAAAAAGGCCTGAAAAGGCTCGAAATGCACTAATTTGTTCTTACACAACCTGTCTGATTACTGCTGTTAAGTAATAGGTCATGTGTGACCAAAAAGTCAGGATAAAACCCCGGATAAAACCGCCAAGTGTTCAAGTCAGGGCCCAGAGCACGAGAGGCACCACAGTGAATATGGGAAAGGCCAAAGTATACTCAGAAGACGTGGGAAAGTGTATCGTCCACCTGCACAACTCACGAACTTCACTAGGGGCCATTTCGAGAGAGCTTGATATGCCACAGTCATCAGTCCAGACGACAGTGCAAGAGTTCAGGAACGTAGGGAAAACAAGACCCCCCCCCCCCCAAAAAAAAACAGGCCAAAAGAACAGGCTGGTGTCAAATAATGGGATGTTACTTGTTAGAAAGATTTAATGCAACCTCAAGACAACCAAGAAGCACCTCAATCCAGAATTGGAAGCGTCGGGTACAAGGTGTCACTGTCCACTGTCCAGAGGGTCCTGCACAGAAAGTGGCTACAAGAGTGCAAGGCAAGAAAGAAGCCACTCCTGCAGAAACGGCACATAGGAGCAAGGGTGAAATACGCTAGGTGGCACAAAAGCAAGGTTGGAACCTTCTCGGGAGTTTGTCCTGTGGTCGGATGAGGTCACTGTTCGTTCATAATGACCAACGATACGTTTGACGTGAGAGAGGAGATGCGTTCAATCCTTAGAACCCCGTATCCACAATGAAGCATGGCGGCGAGAGCATCATTCTATGAGGTTGTCCTGCAGCAAGCGGCCCAGGATTCCTGACTGGACTTGAAGGCATCATGAAACTAGAGCCATCATGTGATGGCGCAGATTCGTCTCCATTTGAAAGTTATGAAATGGCATGCACAGCGGCAAAATAGGTGGGCAGGGTCCAAAGGGTGCTTTGGGTACAAATATAGTACCCTAAAGAAATTTGAGGGTACGATATAGTACCCTGAAAAAATCAATTCAGTAATGTTTTTCTTAAATTTGTTACATTTCAAATGCAACTTTCATGCATAAGGGAGACTAATTTTGCATTTTGGAGTGAAAAATGACTCTGGAGGCCATTATTAACAGAAAAAAAATTTTGAAAAAAATTTTTAAAAAAAATTTCTCCCTCCCCCCCCCCCAGGAGGTACCCTGGGAAAAATCCTGGCAGAAACCCTGGTGGGGCTGAAGTGTAGGGAGTGTGGGACACTCCAAAAGTGCCAAAAAGTTGTAAAAGCTAAATCTCACCCCTTGACATGAACATGATGAAAGGCATCTCAAGTGAATTCAAATTTCCCGCCCACAGCACCACCATATTTAAGCAGGCAATTTTCTGATTGGCTGGATCTCGATGTCCCAACTATCTTGATAAATTGGCCCCAAAATGGTTATCTAAGTAGGCACATGCAATGAAATCAACAGAATATTGAACAAAAGACCCAATTTGAGCCTTTCACAGTGTCCATCATAGCTTATTTTTCTGCTCATTAGGCATGTTACATGTGGGTCAGACTAGAAACATCGTAGGTGACACACTCATGGAGATCGTCTGCATGGTTTATGGCGCAAAGCCAGATCAAGTAGGGCTAAATATATCTTCGTAGAAATGACCAACACGGGCAAACTTTATGTCATTGGAAAGGAAATTTTATCAGGAATCCAACCAAACAGTTTTCGAGGCGATTTCATTCCATCCCAGAGAAATAAAACCAAAAGTTCACGACGTTGTGAAAGTCATGAAAGCTATCCTCAAGTCGGTATCAACGCAAATTACAAGGTCTGTGTTTCGCCGATGAAGTGTTCGTCAGCTGCTGGTGGTGAGTCGTGCTTAGATAAAATCTACACAGCTCGATTTGAAATTCAGGGGAATGAAAGGAATCACATCCTTAACAAATTTGTCCCTTTTTGACAAATGAGTAGGCCTACATATGAGCGGCACGGCATTTTCTTGCGAGATGAAAACTTTGTTGCGCATCAGTGAAATGGCGTGCCATACAGTAACCTCGACGCAAATGTTTCACTCGCAGTACCGCCTTTTAGCCAAAAGTTTTGCCTGTTCCTCGAACAATAGTACAGAGTGAAATACCTGTATCGAATGGCCATTAAGTTATTTGAATAACGATTATAGTTTCACCACATGGCACTTTGCAGGTCACAGTAAATCACGTATTTATTACTGCAAGTACACGCTGGCCTATTTCCTAGGTCACTGATGTATTCCATTACATGGCACAATGCCACGTGGACATTGCCTGGGGCGAGAGTGCGTCTATCAGTTGATACCCGCAGGCTAATATAATAGATTCGTCTCCACCACTGCTGTAAGATGGCGCTGGGAGACGAATCTAAAAAGAAGTCTACATCGGAATCTTGGACAAAAACCTGAGGCAGTCTGCTCAGAAGCTGAACTTGGGACGACAATGGGTCTTGAAATATGACAATGATCCGAAGCTTTACTCCGAAGTGGCGACTGGATGGCTTCAGAAGAAGAAGATAGATGTCCTGGAATGGCCTGCACAGACTCCAGACCTAAATCCAATCGAAAATCTCAGGACAGATTTGAAAACAAGAGTGTGAAAAAGGAACCCAACGAATCTGACCCCACTTTACCAAATTTGTTCGGAAGAATGGGTTAAAATCCCTCCTGAGTACTGTAAGAGACTAATTATGAGTTATCCCACCAGATTAAATGATGTTATCGGTGTAAAAGGCAGTGCCACTAAGTATTAGATGAAATGTATTAGGCTGTATGTAAACTTATGAAAATTCTCCGAAATACGATGTAATCCACTTCTGATGCTCTCAAACTGCTTCGGCTTCCACCAAATTGTTCTCTTTTACCACGAAATACCACAGCGCCACCTTCGATAATGGAAAGGGTTTTCCCCGAACAAATATAGCTCGTGACGTCATAACACTGGTACCCCGTGCCTGTCTTTGAACGTGAGTGCAGCCAAAGACGGGAACCAGTCTAGTAAAATGCTCAGGTTCTCGACGCATCCGGCCCCCGTGGCGCGTTAGCGCTGATTTCGCGCATGCGCACTTAAAACTTATACGGCCACTGTCAACTTGAATCAGCCGTAGAATGACCACAAGTAAAATGCAAGGAAAACAACATGCTCACTTTGATAGGGCATTATATACAATGGCTATTAGAACACTCTATATTCAATGGCTAGGCCTATTAGTATTCGAGACCCTGTCCATTTGGATTATTTGGGTTTATAAAGAAACCACAGCTCATGTCACATTTCCGAGAACTCGCGTAAGTCAAATTCCTTTGATGTCACCTCTCGCTGAGGCAGACTATACCAGCTGTCTACGGTGGCTTGTGAAATTGTGTGTTTTTTTCTACTCGAACGCAACACTGTTTAAGTAAAATGTTACAAATGGCCATTTTTGTGGTAAAATAATCTCTTTATTCACAAAAAGGCCTAAAACTCCTCAGAGACAATCCCAACACCCCTTCCTCAGTCTTTCCACAACTACAAACCCACCCTCTAAAACTCAAAACCCTAGAGCCATACGCCCCTCCCAGCTTTAGAGCNCACACCTACACCCAACCACCAATACTCTGGATTTCGCGAAGGCGATAATAAAAAACCTCATTTTTTGATCAAATTTCAATCCTTCACCAAAAAGTCATTGAACTGTATACCTAGGTCATTTCGGTGGAAAGAGGTACCGAAGCAGTTGTTATGAGTGAGTATAAAAAGAAAAAATGCGTTTCATTAATATTAAAAGAAATATTGAGTTTAGTCGCCGTCTATTATACTTTTGACTAAGGGTGTACGACCGGAGTGCATCCACTACACACACCTGTCTGTATACGGTAGGCCTATACAGGAACACGCCATTTATTGTAACACATACATTGGTGCCACACCTTCCAGTGTGCGAGGAGCTCTTCATCCCTGTATTTTGCTATCTGCTCGAAACACAAGTTTGTGGGGTCGTAAAACCCACAGCACGCCACGCGTTGCGACAAGTTGAGATCATTCTCGCGAGACAGAGAAATCACCAGTTATCCCAAGGTGCGCTGTTGTCTGCAGGCAGAAATACAGTATCTTCAGATATAAGACATCACTCCATGAATTACAATGTCCACCCACTACATGAATTGAGGCGTGGCACATTTCATAACTGCTTGGCTGTTGACCTGAAACGTTGTGCATATAAACGTATGTCAGATGACCTATGACACCAAGGCCCGGTTTCACAAAGAAAACTTAAGTCAGTAGGCTTAAGTCACTATTTTTGTCTAAGCTAAGACACTGACTTAACCCTTTCGGGACTGGACGATGTTGGAAAGTGTACAATTCGTAACATGAATCTGTGATGTCTCTAGAAAAACGCGCCTAGCTCCCTCAAATTGCAACCGAAACTGGCGACAAGGCACTCATTCTGGAGGCAACTAAATGGGCCACGATCTCATGGAGGTTTGCTTCTTCCAAAATGTCTGTGAGCGAAACAATCCAGAGCCGAAGATGCAAGTTGTGCGGAAATAGTCGCGTTCTGCCTACTTTTTCGTCAGGTTTCCAATCTTTAAACGTCTATATCTCGATAACCGTTGCTCGTACGCGTCTGAAAATTGGTCAAAACAAGATGACATTGTAAATGTCTGATGGTTCCCGCTTGTTAAGAGGACCTTACAGGCATGACAGGCAGCCTGCTGGCAGCCATTTTGATGTGTTCAAATCAAATCATCAGGTTCGACCTTGACATTGACCTCTGATCATCAAGGCCATTGCATAATCGAAATGGGCATCCTCAATAACCTAGGTATTGGGTGATATCATGCCTCTACTTTTACCAAAGGCCGAGATATTTCGAATTATCAAGTTTGACCTTGACCTTGACCTCTTATCATCATTGTCATTACATAATCGAAATGGGCATCCTCAATAACCTAAGTATGGGGGATATCATGTCTCTATCTCAACCACAGGCAGAGAAATTACGATTTTTCATGTTTGACCTTGACCTCTGACAATCAAGGTTATTGCATAATCGAAATGTGCATCCTCAATAACCTAAAGTGTGGGCGATATCATGTCTCTATCACTACCACAGGCAGAGACATTTCAAATTTTCACGTTCGACCTTGACCTCTGACCTTGACCTTGACCTCTGATCATCAAGGTCATTGCATAATCGAAATGGGCATCCTCAATAACCTAAGTATGGGTGATATCATGCCTCTACCTTTACCACAGGCAGAGATATTTCAAATTATCAAGTTTGATATATCAAAATCTCATGATATTTCAAACACCCGGACACTTGATGCTGAGAATTTCAACATAGTCCAGTCCTTGGATAAGTAGGCATGAACTAAGACTTGTTTCATATTGCTCAGTTGACAGTATGGCAAGTTAT
>NMRB01000042.1:1918-11986 GCA_002633025.1 Notospermus geniculatus
GCAGACAAATGGGTTAGATTCTATTAGTCTCAGGGTCATGCAATATGACGAAATGCACATGCCAACTTACCTTTTATAAAGAGATCTTGGAGAGCCTCAACACTCTGACACAATATGCCCCATATTTCAGGTTCTGTGAGAGGACACCCCTTTATCTCAAGGGCCTCGGAGAGGGCTACCTCTAGGCTCAAACCAGGCATCCTTATCTAGCTGTGTTGCAACATCTGCAATGTACAACATGGAAACAATGGGTTAATACACCACATCTGCAGTATTAGAAAAGAAAGCTGAAATATGATTCAACATCTGCCATGTCTGCAATATGTTGATTAAAAGACATGGATTGAGTACTGGCATGACATACGACTGACCAAGTAGGCCCTACTACATGTTGTACTATTGTCAGTTTTTATCAAAGACTTTTAAGAAGGCCTTTTCAGAAACTTTCTTGCAATCTTGAGTGTGTCACGTTCTCATGACACAGAAATGATTTGTGGCACTAATCAAAATGAATTTGATCCATCGAACAGTGAGGGTTTGAATTCCAAGTTACAATTTTCAGCCACAGGCATATTTGATATTTTGAAATTTGTCATACATGTAAAAACTTCCTGCACACCCCATGTCCCTCTGGATGAACTTCCATCCAATACTCTAGATGTATCTTTCCGACCTCAGACACACTCTTCAAAATGCACCACCATAAAATATCATATTGACATGGGCAACTAAACCAAGGGTGTCAAAGAATAATGGGCAAATGTCAGTGATATATCGACACCAGATATGACCCCTCTCTGTCACTGTCAAAGAAGTGGAATAATTGCATACCAATCCCTGTCATTTCATTCAGAATGAGTTATATCTCTTCTGTTCACATGCAAATACACAGTAGGCCATAAATACTATTATAATTCTAAATCAAGTCATAATGATTATTTTCCAGGCCTGTACTTATTTGCTCAGTTCTTTGGTCAACATGGTCAAGTTTACACAGTTTCATGCTTTTGGTAAGGTGAACTATTGTTCACAAAATGTACAAAATGAAAGCTAACATAGGGCTACACCAAGTCAAATTAAAAATTGTAGCTAGCCAAACTTTTATACCTGACAAAACCAATATTTCTATCAATAGCCAAAGGAAGTTTACCAAAGAAATATAAGGAGTCAGCATATTTTGCTAGTGGGTACTTTCTGACCTGGCAGGCACCAACAGGAATCCTAAGCATGGAATCACTCACCAATCAGTTGAAAAACTGGGACTTAAAGGGGTGACAGACTGGCGCGTCCTGCAGGTGTTCCGCCAATCAGATTCTTCGATAGGTGTTTCGGTCCATGTTACCGCCTTCCTGATCGATTGAACGCTTTCCCGATGCGTTGCTTGCGTGCCAGTCTGTCACCGCCTTTATTTTCAACAGCCTTTTATTTGGTATTGTCAGAAAAGAACTGCCAAAACCATACAGGTGGATTCATGTAGGCAACATACCCAAGGGTCATACATAGACTACATGTACCTTTAGAAAACAAACTACATTATTATTTTTTCTTTTTATTCCGATGGCCAGGTGGTTGATGTCTAAAAATATGCAGGTGTACTACCTGTACATCCGATCAGGCTTCTCAGCTTTTCACTGGCCTGTGTTCATAAGATCTATAAGTTTCCATGGAAACATGAACATTTATGAGAAACAGGTCTTCCCAACTCATCTTCTTTTGATTGTCTCACTTCCTTCAACACAACCATGAAGATATATACATTCTAGCTACAAAGAGTGCCTTCAGAAAACCTCCAATAAAACATCCTTTACATGTTAATAACTTGGCGGAAACCTGATCTCATCAAAATCCTAAAGAACATGCCTCATCATGATATCATGATGAGGGATGCACAAACATCATCCTAAGTGTAATACATTACTTGTTGTTAAACAGACTGCTCTTCACTCTCAAGGAACAACAAAATATCGGTAATCCTGTCCAAAGCAACATTTTTTTCTGGATAAATAATGTATTTATTTCCTCAAATAAGTTCCTAAATAATCCATTTTACCTCATGGAATACTGTACATTCCTGCCTTTGGTCAATTCCATGACTATAGTTCGAGCCAAACCTATAGTAAGAACGTTGCCTGCTGGCAAAGGCCGAGACAACAGGTGGTTGGCCCACAACTCTGTACACAGCAAGACAAACCAGCATACAGAAGCTTACTGTATCCCACGTAAAACGAATACTTATCCGAGATGTGCAAGAAAGAAAGGGCCAAGCAGCTAAATCCTAAGATAATTTTATTTTGATAGGATTTCCATTACATTCATTCCATTTGCCATCCTTGCACCAAGTATGATTTCCTTATTGAGTTTGATTTCCGTGTAGCATGATCAGATGATAAAATGGTTAAAATCAGCAGAGTGTGGCGACATGCCCACTCAACCATACATGTATATGGCACAAGTATGGTATATTGTTAGAGTAAATAACCCCATGGTGTGGCTCATTCAATCAGGAATGTTGCGAGCATGTTTGATATAAACTACTGTCCATAGGTTGTGGGAAGGCTTTCTTTCACATTTTCCTCATACGTGGAACCATTCATTGACAATCCTTTGGGCCTGAGCAGTGTGAAAGCATACAGTCTACTGTCAGCTGTTCAAGCCATCGATGAAGACAACATAAAGCCAGGACATGAAAGATGCTTTTTAAGATTTGTTGAACTTGGACGGGACACCTCCCTTATACTTTTTAGATCTGCTGTCTAGGTAGCATGAGTACCCTAGAACTATGATTAGTACATTTAGACTCCATACCCCTGAATTCATTTCAGTTCTGAAATCAACTTCCTCTCCATTCATTCAGGAACACAGCGTGTATGCTAGGTTGGAGGAGAGAGATATTGGCGGAAAGGTAAAATACTGGCTAATATGTATTGGTAAGGCTAAATGCACCATTCACTTGAACAAAATGTTCAGTTGAATGAGCGCCTTCATCATGACAGTTAAGCCTAATTGAACTTTCTAGTACAGGCAATAAAACCGAATTTTGCTCAGTGTTGCTGCCTGAGTACCACAAATTCATAACCTAAGTAATGAACAATGTTGGAACATGGTATCAATTGATTTAATGTGTCAGTCGCAGCAATTCACTAACTACACTTGACCATCCAAGGCAAAAATTAAAATCTTAGAAAGTCACATAACAGGTTTAGCGGGCAATTCATTATTTTCACTTTCCTTTGAGGTTCTTATGTAACCAAATGGAAAGTTGCCAAACAAGCTAACCTGTTGTATTTAGACTGTAGTTCGGCCACAGCAATCTGTGTAGTGGCAAAGCATGTTTTTTTTCTAGTTTGAATGCAAGAGGGACATGTTGGTGAGAGGCTGATCCCAGCAGTAAACCAACACCTGGGAATGTTTCATACCATTACATGATTACACCAGTTCAATTGATGTACGAGCTGTTTCTTCGCAGCTCTAATCAATAACCAAAGTAAGCTACCANTGGCCCTATTATCTTCCAAAATAATAACTGTTTCGTATATATACATTTTTTTCATGATTTCTGGCCATAATATGATACCAGTGCCAGTGCCAGCGTGCCAGTGCCAGGTTTAGAACCAACCCGAGTCAGTACAGAGCTATATTCACCATATGGTGCTGTTTTGAGGCACAGACCACACATTTTAAATTCAAACCTTGACCCAGAAATGTGAACTGACCTCTTCAGTTATAAGGTAAAAGAAAGATCAATGACATCATTGATGATATGACATTCTTTGAATCGTCAAGACGTCATCCGTGCACTGTGCAGAATCTCTCACACTAATCCAGTTATCATGTCGGACCATTGATCAAATTAGCTTGATTTAAACCTGCTTATTATAAGCCATTGATATTCTTCATTCACTTAATATTGACATGATTGATTGGCTATGGTCTTGCTCAGGCTGTATAATAGTAGAACTTAAGGTCATTGAAAATATTTTGAAAACAACAACACACAGTAATCACCTAAAGACTCAAGTCAGAAGGACTGTAGGTCCTGTAGTCAACTGTACTGGTATTGGTATTAACGACATTCCAAGTCATGCTGTCATGGTCATTTCCTAACTTATGGAAGAGAAACTAGGACCAAGGGGGGGGGGGCTAAGTTGAAATATGTGTGATACAACGGTTGATTTTACAGACATGACAGTAGGCCTAGTAGAGTCATGAATATCTTGATATGAGGAGAGTCAGTAGCCAGGGACAGGGTACAGGCGGGGGGGGGGGGGGTTAAAATCCAGTCCCCGCCAACATGACTGCCATGACTGCAGGCCATCCTGATCCCCATTGCATTGGGTGGCAGTATATATAGTATGGATGGATGGGACCAGGCATGGGTAGGCTGATCATCGACATAGGCCTACCGATCGGTACCGGTCAGTAGGCCTAAGGCCTATTCCTCCTAGGCCTCGGTGCCTACACGTACCAGTGGTACCAGTAGGCCTACTAGGGAGGCCTACCTGGTACTATTATCCTAGTACCGTTGCCGTTAACCATAGCTAGGCCCTAGGCCTACCTCGGCCAGGGAGACCTCTTAGGCCTAGCCTGCCTACATGTAGGCGCAGCCTAACCCTAACATACAACATCGGCCTAACCATGCTAACGTTAGGCCTGACCTCAACCTGACCATTTAGGCCTACCCTAGGGCCTAACCAACAATAACATTGATTGATGTTATGTTAGCCGCTATGGGTAGGCTACCTAGAAAGGCCGCAACGGACCGAAACGTGCAAAAACGGACCTGAATATGCCGAAATTGACATTGGAAGGTGTCGAAAGGGAAAGAAACGATACAATGACAGCCGAATTAGACCTAATAATCACGATTACATGCTCAGGGTCCTCCCCAGAATAAAAAAAGTGAAAATCTATAACTCGGCTTGATTGAATGAAGAGGGAAAATGACCTTTTAGAGGAAAAAAATGTTTTTGCTTTTTGCTCCTGCCCCCTCCCCCCGTTTAGCTATGCTCCCCCTGGATAATAATAACTTCATGAATTGCTAATAAATTTTGAGACATACAAAATTGCCCAAATATGGGGGGACAATGAATGCGAGCCCGAATTTTTTAGCCCTTTCACTAATTTCGCACTTTCGGCAAAAGTTTTGCTATGAAAACAATCTCGGATGGCAACAACGACTCTCGTGACGTGGTGACTCCGTTATGTTTTTCAAAAGCCACTTTTGGGGGTAGCATACCCGTATTAAAGGCTTCTTCAGTAGCCGAAAAACCTTAGTCAGTTCGGCAAAAGTGATTATAATACAACGTAGCACTATGTAACAACCTTGCGTTGTCACATTCGACAACGTTGTTGTATTTGACAACTCTGATGTAACAGTAAACCGCAATCTCAAACTTCCGTTCGCAATCGGGGCCCGGATGTTGATATCGGGGATTCCACTTCCAGTTCATAGGGGGCAGCACCTAATTCCTAAGAGATTCATCCAAGAAAATTTTATTTCTGCCCTAGCGTTTTTATTTTGTTGCCGAACGTTGTACAATATAACAACGTTCGTAATGCATTATGATGGAACTTTGGATAGTTTTGTCCTTTTTTTCTATTTTATTGCTTATTTTGGATTACAATTTGGGAAAAAGTAGGTCAACCTAGGCTAAGTCCTAAGTTAGGCCCATTCCTTTTTTCATCTTCCTCGTTTTTCATATTTTTTGAAAATGCTTCGTATATTTTGGGTTTTTCAGGTTAATCCATTGTAAATTTAGTCCATTTTTGTCAAATTAAAGTTGTCAAATTCGACAACAGTTGTTATATAGTGCAACGTTGTATTATAATCACTTTTGCCGAACTGTAGTTGTGACATCAACTCACTCACACAGAATGAATGCCCACCTTCACTATTAACATGATTAATTACGCCTTAGCGGCTCCTTTGATTTATGCCTAATTATTCGGTCCGTTTCGGCACGATTCGGTCCGTTTCGGCCTTTCTATGAACCGGACAAAACTGTAAAAGTGTAGACAGGCAGTCCTAGGCCATGTAGGCCTACTGCTCAAATAGACAGGTTGCGAAAATAGCGGCCGCCATTTTTTTTGTGGAATTGGCCGAATTTTCGAACTTTTTCAAATATAATTCGAATGAATTTTATTAGCTGCTTGCTTGCTAAAATATCTTTATGTAATTCTAGTGGCCTTTCTTTTTTTGAACGCCTCTGACAGTGTAAAATCCCATTGAAAAACCCAAGCAATGTCAAAAAGTCCATAAAAAGCATGGCCATGGTGGCCGCTAATTTCGCAACTTGTCTATTCACCCCGTCCATGCTATCCTACACCACAGGCCTCTGGGTCGTTGTCAGTAAAATGGAGGCGTTAATTAATGAGTTTGTCTCCAGAATAGGCCTATCACCTCGAGTTATGTATATAAAAAGACAAGGTAAGCAAGCGAATGCACCCGATTCCCGGATCGGACACCGTCACTTCGACGGCCTCAAACTCACCCAAAACCTCACAAAAATCCCTCAAACTGGTGCTCATGCACATGAGAAACTCCCGAATTTGTTATATGTACTGCGGGGGCGCTGATGTTCGGGCCCTTTCCGCTTCGCTGATTTTATGCTGATTAGCCATGTGCTAGGTGCGATAAGGCCTATTAACGCCTCCATTTTACTGACAACGACCCAGAGGCCTGTGCCTACACACAAAAAGGCGGTTTGTTACGTTACTTTGTAGCCTATGTGTAGGCCTACTGCATAGCAGCATACAATGGCATAGGCTGTGTGCATGGATATGGCAAGAAGAAGCCCAATGTGAATGGCATGCCCAAACACATGAAACACCATGCAAACAACCTGTTGTGTTGGCTTGTTGAAGTGCAAGTTTGTCAAATAGGCCTAATGTAGCCCCTCGTACTTCAGCTAATTTGCACAGATTTCTAACAGTTCCTGGCAGAAATTCGATAGTGATACAGTAGCAAATACTTTACCTTATAAACCAAGAGAGATTCTACGGACTAATCCAATCATTTAAAGAAATTATGAACACTTATTCGAGCGTACGATCCTAAGCGCTAAGCGATTTCTATTTCCATCGCCATTTTTACGCCATAGCCTGGTCCTATACCCTCGTAGCGGTCCTCAATACGTGTAGAGCGGAGTGTCTCGGGGGCAAATGACCAGGCTACTGATATTAAGCGCCATCTGTTGTAAATATGCAGAACTAACTTTTGCAGTGTAAGTTCTTGTGGTAGGCACTTTTCTGTTGCATGCTGCTCTCCTATGGAAAATAAGAGCCATACCAAATCCAAAGTCAGTCATAAGTCAGTGGAAATACGGTATTCAGCGATAAACACTGACCATACAAATATAGGCATGTCTTTTTACGAGAGGAGGAACTGTGCTCATGGATTATTCTCTATTCAGCAAGGCTTTGCTGGTAGCTGATTAAATAGATAATCTATTTAATCAACTACCAGCAAAGCCTTGCTGAATAGAGAATAATCCATGAGCGCTTTGAATCTCCCTGAGCCTGATCACACAGTGAGAACCCTTTCAGGGAAATGAATCCTGATTATTTCACATCATTTTATTACAATCATACATGTAGTATAAAATTCCATTACAATGCAACAATCTGATAATTTAGCAGGTGAAAAAATATGCTTGGGGTGATATCAACCCAGCCCAAGATTCTAAGACATGAACTTTGAATTTTGTTTGTGTGGGTCATTCATTTGTTGCACTCTTAAAAATCTTGCAATTTTTAATAGCATTTTACCACATTTTTTCTACAGAAGAATGCACTGATGATTTTGTGTTACACCTCAGGGCCACTAAATGCAAACTCTGCTGTTTCTAAGTCCCTAAAATTATACAATTCATCATTTAGAAATATCTCAAATACAAAAAATGCCAACAGCAGTGAACACATTCTTAGACACAAAAATAAATCTTTGTTTTTCAACAACATCGCACAAGAACTTGCATTATCCCTGTATTTTTTTCTATACAGGCACGGATCCAGGGTTGACAGAAAGGGGGGGCGGGGGTCGACGGAGTCGGCAGACAACGAAAGCAGGAAGCCGAAACGGGGGGTCTGGGGGCCCTCCCCCAGGAAAATTTGACAATTTAAGTGCTTTTAGATGCATTTTCCTGGCATCTGAGAACAAAATACTCGAATTTTTTATGTGATTGAATTTTTCTTCCAAAAAAATCATTGCTCTGCCAAAAATAGGGGGGGCGTACGTCCCTTCCGCCCCCCTCTGGATCCGTGCCTGCTATACAGTATCTAAGTAGAATACAAGCTTTAAGAAAAGAAAGCCAGCAGTAATAAGCACGTATTTGTTTGCATAATCCTTTCTGTGGGCTGTTACAACAATTACCGATGGATTAAAAAGATAAATCCAAAACTGAAGTTTTCATCAGTAGGTGTTTTCTGTAACAATCCAAGTCAATAGGATTGAAATGACAAATTCAGTGATGACATAAGCATGAGAAGTGCTACCAATCTTTTCATATTCTAATAAAATATGTGTACATGTCAAAGCAAGTCATATTTCTTTAGCCCAAAAAGCCAATCCCAACTTTAAACTGCAGCAAAGTGTTCGTAAATCACACAAGCTTTAGCATGAATTTTGATTTCATGAATGCCAAAGTATTCTGCTTTCTTGGCTGCTACATTTGCAGCACTACAGAGTCAATCAAGAGCAATTCATACGCGAATTTATGGCAATATACCGGTAACTAACAATGGGCATGGCAGCATCGGTGGGAGAGTTTTTAGTTTTTGAACAAATAATAATCACTGGCATCATATTGTGAACCAGTGATAATTGAGCAAGTCTTTTTTAAAGGGCAACTCCAGGAATTATCCAGTATCCAGCAAAACCTAACAAAATCTTCATGGATAGGCACATAAATATGTCATCTCACCGTACATGCGATTTTAAAGATAACATTGTGTAGAACATTAAGGTTCGTTTATTTCTTTCATTTCTCTTCTACTGGATAATTCCTGGAGTTGTCCTTTAAAGTTGACAGCATAACTCCAAGTATTATAAATCAGTGTTGGTAAATAGTTAAAACATTAAATGCACATTTGGAAAGTTAAAATGGGACTTATGAAATTCCTTACGGCAGTGAAAAAGGATGCTACATCATCAACTATACATGAACGTAAGCTTCACAAAGAAACATGAATGACTAAATGCATATCTTTTGAGATTTCAGTCAAGTAATGGACAGACCGTCCATAGGATTGGAAACAGGATTAATTAATAATATTCTTTATCGCAGTCCATATGTGTCCTCCAAAAGGACATCTTCCAGGGGTTAGCAGTAAGCAATCAGCCACTAATATTGCCCAAAGAGCTAATTTTAAGTCACAACGATTGCTCAACTCCGAGTTCAGTATTTGAGTTACATACAGATTGACACTCTGACAGCCTGAATTACAGGCTTTCTTCATCCGAATCAGGCTGAGGTACACAATGTTTCTGAGCAATTCCCTTCAGGCCATTTTCACTGAGGATACGATACAAATAGCCGAAGCGGCACTTGCTGGGATGACGACACTTGAACTTCAGTAACATCTGATATGCACACTCTCTTGCTTCAGTCTTATGGCTGTGCTCAATGCACAGCAGATCCTCCTCGGGAATGCGTAATGCACGTCCTAGGTTCTTCCATGCCTGCAGCAACACTGATGACAATCGCCAAAGATCCGAGTCGTCCATCACTTGTTTGTTGCCAAGGAAACTTGCGTCATTTTCGGAATTATCACTCAGGTACTCTGACGAGTTGAGAGAAAGTCTCCGCTTTTTTGTGATTGACCTTTCAGAAGACCCAGCTCGACTTGATCTCTTTCGTTTTGGAGTGGAAGCCTTATTTGAACCTAGAAAATATTCAAATGATTTTCATTGTTGTGTAAATCGACAGCCAATATAATGGTACACCCAGTCCACGAAATCACTACGACCAAAATCACAATATTTTTGACAACGGATTGAGTTGCCAGGGCTGGTCATACTACATTGTATTCAGAACATTAACTTTTTTTCATAACCACCAACAGCCTACC
>NMRB01000042.1:38902-71868 GCA_002633025.1 Notospermus geniculatus
TAATGTGCTGTAATTCATTAACATACAGCTGTTAGTTGGAGGCCACTGGACTGCAGGCTCTACATAGTCGATAAATCATATGCATATTCGTGATATAAAATCATTGGATTTCACACTGTTACAGTAAAGGCTTGTATGTCGTGAAACATTTTCCAGCCTAGTGACTTATGCGTGCATTCACTTCACAAGGACCGACTAGTACTAGTGCACAAAACTCAACCAAGACGACCATAGCAATAACCTTGTTTACACTACATAAAAGTCCGGGCTCAGCACAGGCTTTTTGCATTTACACCTATGAATCGCCGTTTCTAAATAAAGCTGGGGCTTCTAAAACCCATACATGCCGCATACATGCTCAAAAAGCCTGGGCTTATTTCAGACCCGGGCTTCGAAAAGTCTGGGCTTTCTCAGACAGGTGTAACAAAGGCTAATAGCTCTGTGTCCCCCGATGAATGTTGGGGAGGGGGCATCAATAGGCTTTCCTCTGTGTTATGGATGACCGCCAATTCACTGACCTGTATATTTTTTACCATCTCGCCCTCCATTGACATACCACCAGACATTGAAAATCAACCAATGAATAAATAAATTACAAACAATGCAACATTACTGGGTTCTGTTTCCACATAATTATCATGTAAAGCAGGGGTTATGTGATCAGAACCTCTGTGGCCTGAATACCACAAATTCTGCGAAAATAATGAGTATTACATTTACTTCCATTGTGCAAGAGTGATCTACAACCAAAATATCTCAGGAATGAATCAGAATGTTCTCGTCAACACTGATTTCATGAGAATCTCAACAAGTCTTCATTTAGGGCCTACTCATCCATTGCAGGTATGGGCAACTGTGACTGAGCAGGGGCGGATCCAGGATTCTGGTAAAGAGGGGGACACAGAAAGCCACAGGTGAAGGCGAGCGCCAACGACGCGAAGTCGCGGCAGGGGTGTGGGGTTTCCACCAGAAAATTTTGAAATCTAGAAGGCCGTTGATGCTATTTCCCAGCATCTGGAGGGACAAACTACAAGGCAATTCTGTGGCACTTTGAAAAAGGGCAATTTTTCTAACATTGGTCACAGAAAAATAAGGGGGGGGCACGGGCTGGTGTGCCCCCCCCCCGGATCCGCGCCTGGTGAGTGGTGGATCTAGAACTAGCACCAGAAGAGAGGGGGCATCTGGTGAGCTTCAAACCAAGGAACTAAAGTTCTTGCAAAGAGTGCTTGCAAAAAATTCTGTCATTTTGCAAACACTGCTAATTTGTTTTGCCTATACCACTGTATGATACCGCACTTGTGTGACCACTAATCACCACTACAGGCCTATTTCCATTCAAATACAGACTTCCATTACAAGGGTCTTTGCATATGGCCAAGGGGTTTATTTGAACGATCCATGCGAAATGTTGATGTAACGATACACTGGTCCCCCTTTGTGATAATCACCAACAAAGCCATCCAATAATGCCAATTGTGACTGTTTAATGCACCATAGGAAACTTTAATGTTGTCCTACACTGACCCCAAAATACCACACAAAAATAACCCCTTATTTCCCAGTGAAGATCCCATGTGTGTAAGCAGGTCATTGCAAAAGTCAGAACTGTTGAGTCACTGTTGATCTTGGTTACAATGCAAAAGGTTCAATAATACCAATTTCCCCATTCTTTGAGGGCAGTGTTGGTCTTTGAAGTTAGAGACCAACCTTTATTTGTGGTTGCCATAAAAATTATTAGTTATTATTAGTTTACATCAGCCTTTTAGAGACAGAAGCAGGAGCATTTGAATGATAATGCTGATGCATTTTTGACACATTCATCCCTGGGTAAAGGCACTCCTGCCACCTACAGCCAGTCAGAAGCACACCTTAGCTCATAGCCAGATACAACTGGATTACAGACCATTGCATACACATGAATGTTAGGACTTGAAATGGTAGTGTTTGGTAACAAGTGCGCTGGCTTCAACCCAAACTGAGGCTAGGCCTTGCAGAGTTATAGCCCGCGTACAAAAATCAATACAAAAGGGCATTTTATAAGTACCGGTAACTAGCACTCTTTTGGCCTGGTTTTTAGTTTTTAGTTCAACATCACTTCCCAATACATCCACCAATACGACAAGCAATTAACTGGATTTAAGTACCCAGAGCCACTACTGCCCCATGGGAATGCACAATATAACTTCGTTTGATTATGAATTAATAATTCAACCTTCAGTATCTCATCTTAAATAATTTAACAACATGTGATTGAATTAATTTCACAGCTGAACGAGCATTCAATACCCAGTAGGTGACATGCCGTTATACTCTTACAAAGCCAGATGATAGTGCATATACATATAGGAAGAGGAACTTAATTTTAACATGAATACAAACATACACGATCACGCACGTCGTCTTCATGACAATCACCTCATACAGGCTAATCTCATCGACAAAAATTTCAATAGATCAGTTAGTCCAAATGTTAATGAAACATACTTCAGGAAGGACATCTAAAGCCTCGCTTATGTCGCCCTTACGTACAGTCAGAACTAGTTGGCAACTGATAATCGGCGCGTAGTTGGAACTAATTAGTCACAACTACACGTTGTAACTATGTTTTTACCGCGCCACCACACAGCGAATCATAGTACTCAGATGGAGTTCGCCTTGTCGCTATTTTTCGCATGTCTCCCTTTAAGCCATCCTACTTCAATTGGGTCATGTACCGTGGTTATAGTTATTGATAGGCATAAGTCGGATGTCTTGCAAATATGTTTCACCTGCAGCCCTGGGGCCTGTTTCATAAAGTGACTTTTGGTATGATCAAGTTCAATGTATAGAGGTTTCCCACTGACGTCACACGGCCGCCATACTGGCCGTCAAAATGAAGCCATGGTGGCTGCCATCTTGTTCCCGGTTGAAAAGTTTAGCGGCCCGTTCAGACCACCAGGAGTATACAACTCAATAAATCACTTTACCTCTCACAGTTTCTGAGCATAAGTAGTCGGTCTGGTGTGAAAACCGTGTTGAAAACAAAGTGAATCATCCATACGGCTTGCTGTAGACAGTGGTGGAAGAGGTCCGATGACTGCCGACAACGTCCAAACTGCGTTGAAAACGCTGTGTTGATGCTGTGACGTTGTGTCATTTGACGGCCAATATGGCGGACATTTGGGGTTGTGACGTCACGTGGGAAACCTCTATTTTCCATTTGGTTAAAGGTACCAGTATCTTTAGCTTAAAGTCACTTTATGAAACAGTTACAGGCCCCAGGAAGACTTCATTGCAAACAGCATCCTTTCTTCAGCTGCTGTGTCTAAGTTTTTCTTTGCTATTGATCACAGCATTTGTGTTGCAATTCACAAGGCCTATACCACACGCCTGCAGAGTACAGCAGTGGGCTGAGAGGGAATCGAAGAATGTCCCAACTGCCCCCTCAGTTACATGTACTTTATTATATATATCACATCCACTTAGGTCTTATGGATTAGAAGCCTATTTCATGTCATTTACTTCAAACCTTGTATCAATCATCAACACAACTGACATCTACTTCAGCAAAACCTTCCGATTTTTATGGAAAGCCAAACATTTGCTCCCAAGTCGCACAACATTCAGCGGGCTGGTTGTGGTATCTGACCAAAGCACGCTCACTTTAATGCAATGTTCACCAATAGCTGTTGAAATAAACCATGAATAAATGTAAAGTCTGGCAACATCTATCTTCGACCTAATGGAATGCGTAAGTCATGTAATGTGACAGAGCTTTGCGGTTTATAATCATGCCTGTCGATCACTTGTGGTCGTTCCCCGATTGTTCGCGTTGTCCACCGGTCATTCAATAGCCGCGTGTGATTAAAGGTCCGTGGAAAATCCAAAGATCAATTTCCTAGCTTCCGCATTCCATTAGGTCAAAGATAGATGTTGCCAGACTTTACAAGATGTATATGTCCTTCACATCAATGCAGATATTGGCAATGCCAAACTGAAAGCAGGTTAGTTTTGTTTTCGATAAATATTATCACTTCCAGAGAAAAGCAAATGAATTTTTATCTTCATACACATCATTACAAACTCTATGAACTAAACTGGGAACATCTGTTTTTCAAATATTACCTGTCTCTGTCTGGTCGGGCAAGGTATCAACTTAAATTTTGACGGCAACATGATCCGATACTTCTGACACCGTCCCTTTATGATATGATGCCAATCCCAAAGAATTTAAAACCAAATCCGCTTTAGTTAAGGACAATGGATTGATTGCAATACCAATAGATTCTCAAATCCTGGTAGTAGTTGAATAGTTGATATGATATTTTAGGTGCAGTGAAGGCTGAGTAGGAAGATTCAATGCATCAAGTGATCCATGTCTTGTCGATGTTCTGAATTCAGGCACTTTCTTTTAAAGAGACAATCACAATTACGGTATTGAAAATGGGTGGGACCCGGAAAAATCTAATAAATGATGCTCTGACTGGTACCTTCACCAGTGCACTTTTGAAGAAGTTTCAACTTTTCACCGGTTTCAGGCCTGTACTAGTAATCAGAATATCAGATACGTCTACAAGAAAATTTTCTTTAGGAGTCTTGTTCAAAGTTGGGGTTGGATCCCACACCATGCAAACACCTCAGATCTGGTTTTATCCAAAACACAGCCAAGAAATTCGCCAGAATCCCATATCCTGCTGAAGAGAGAATCCTGCAAATGATTGCCAGATTTTCTGGAGAGAAACAACTGTCCACGAATCCAGCCCTCCGACTCCGTACCGCAACATGCATCCAACACTCTGGTTTAGATAGTGCAATGCACGGAGTCGCTTGGCTGCATACATTACAATTATAATGATTTCTCAAAGGAAGGAAGGGTGGCATCCAAGGTGAATAGTTGAGATTAAACTGATCAATACAACTCAAATAACTGAATCGATCCCTGACCAACAGACAACTGATCCTTATCTCCAACTCACCAATCAATTTTCAAATAATTTTTTCAAGATGTTATGTAATCGTTGCATGATACTGCTAGCATATTGTGAATTTATTTGATTTGACGGGATACTCTTCCTGCAATTTTATCGTCTTTTTGCATCAATTATACGTACGTTTTCATCCACCGAGTAGGTGAGTTCGCCATCATCATACAGGATGAAGAATCTTCGTTGCCACCTCTGGAATGAGAAGAACAAAAAAGATAAGATTATGTCTGAGAACAGATGTAAAGTACTCCTTTTTATCATACACAGCATTTCAGCCCGGAAACTATCACTCTTGAGAAGAACAGTTGCGCCAATGTCTGTACCAATTGTGATTAGGGAACTAGTGGAACCGCTGTATCACAGACAACGTTGGCACTGGCTGGCCAAGGCTGCTTTTAACCAAGATTTGATCTCATTTATAGGGCGAAATGAATAAGAATGATCAATTGGTGTCCTTGACAGAGAGTGTCGCCATCTGGCAGAGGTGTCTTCTGTTCTAAGAGGGCTTCCATTAAACCAGTAACAGGCCATCTAACATCACAAGCCATACAATCTACGCTGCATGATATGTATGTTAAAAACCGGACAAGATAATTTCACAATTGCTGACACCAACGGCAATCAGTCACTCTGTATCTTTCTGATTTTATTTACATGCCATCAACAAATAGTTCATCCAAAATTACACACAAGTTATGACCAATTATTTGGAGGCGGACAAATTATACTTGGGAATCAACTGAACTAGAGGTCAAATGATGCAATTATCTTATCATTTTAATGTGTTCATCAGTCACAATAAATGGCAAGAATGATTTCTGCGAAAGACTATAGTTTTTGTATGGAAGTGATACACATAATCAGTCCACATTTATTTCCTTCCTAAGTTGAATTTTCACAATTACGAATTTGTAAATATTCACAAACGGAGGTATTTTCTCAACCTGAGGGCTAATATATGTACATGTATATCACATTGATTGAAGTACTTCCCCCACCCAGGGTCTTCACAACTGCTCCTCTCCCCAAAGGAAGGGGTACGACTGCAATGAACTGAGATTCTAAGGAATGATTGAGGTGACGATTTCATACAACTTAAAACAGTACATACATCCACCAATGTCATTGCATATGACCAACATTGATGCCAGTGCTGGTTATAAGTATACCGGTACTCGGACTCAAATATCAGAAATGTGGACATTTATGGATGAGTGATCATACAGCTTGGAGCAACATTCTTTCATTGATGAATCGTGAATGAATATTTAACAATTAGGTATGAAAGGTCTACATTGAAATCCAAGCAAATGCAGGCCTATGTGTCAGGGAATATTCTCAAATCAATACCGGTACCACAAGTCCAATCTTTTTCCGCTAAAGCAGGGCAGCTGGGGACAGGTTGAAACTAGGCTCTACTGACATCGATCTACCAGCTCCTATGCCATTATTTGTGCTTGTATATTATTGTAGACAGATTTATTTTGCACATATTCATGGAAACTCTCTTGGTGTCTGAATTCCAGATTCCGATGTTTTTATCTATTCTGTCTAACTGCACATGATTATCAGACCTCCATTAGTAGTTCAGTCACCAATACAAACTATGATGCCATTTAATGGGCCTACAGACTGTGTCAAAGCAATTTTGCAAGAAAAAGAGCCAATTTGTGCCCTGACAGAAGCATCAGGTCAGCTAGTTGAGTTTTTAATTTGAGAGTAAATAGAGTTTGCATGGAGGGGAAAATCATCACACCACCAGAAGCTCTAACTTGTGCTTACTGGAATACTGGTATGGTAGGCCTACCCCAAGGGACATGTCGAGCTATCCTGATTGGAATCTATACTGTAATTGACGGTGGCACTTTAGGTTCGACCGCTAACTCCTCCTTGGTTTCTGATCAAAATGGCACCATTAATCCACAGGGAATGTTGAGAATGACATGGTGGTGGTCCTTCAAGTGGGTGGCATATTTTTTTACCACTCATGCCATCCTCTGGCCATATGCATCCTGTGAATATGTGCTCGCCATGTCAGTTATCGTGCTAGTATCAATTAAATATGCCTGAGCAGCTTGAAATTTTCTTAGAAAACCTATACATATACTATACTCATAGATTGGTTAATAGGCTTCTAGAATCAATGTATATTGGAATAAAACATGTGACGTGATTGAAATATTAGGAGACTTAAAGCTGAACTTAATAGATATAAACCCCAGGCGGCAGAGGTAGAAATTACGAACAGCCATGAGGCACTTCCAAACCACCTCTGAAAACCATACACCCGCTCGGACGGTCACAGTTGGTTTCACTTGCCACCACGCTCTTGAACAGTAAAGATCTCGGCACAGCTGCCAAATGAGAAAAAACAAAAAATAATCTGTGATGGCACCGAGATTTGAACCCACAACCCTCTGATCGATTCGCCAACCTCTTTCTGTACGCGCCACGAAGACTGCTTGCACACAACGACGCCGATCTACAATAAAGGCGCTGTGGTTTTGAAGATCTCCATGAGGAAATAAAGCGATCGGAATTGTCCTCATGCAAGCAAGCAGTCTTCGTTGCGCGTACAGAAAGAGGCGGCGAATCGATCGGAGGGTTGTGGGTTCGAATCTCGGTGCCATCACAGATTATTTTTCGTTTTTCTCATTTGGCAGCTGTGCTGAGATCTTCACTGTTCAAGAGCGTGGTGGCAAGTGAAACCAACTGTGACCGTCCGAGAGGGTGTATCGTTTTCAGAGGTTGTTTGGAAGTGCCTTGTGGCTGTTCGTAATTTCTACCTCTGCCGCTTGGAGTTTATATCTATTAAGTTCAGCTTTAACTGAATGGATATGTGGCCTAGGTTATGAAGGCAAGACAAGCTATGGAAAACATTTGGTTTTGGTTGAACAAGTCATGAAAACTTGCTACAATGGATATCATCATCGTAGGTGCTTGGAATAGTGTGAAAGGAGAAAAATACAAACAACAAGAAAACAAAACATAGATGCTGTACTGTGAAATGAAAGAGAGGGACCTGTGACCCTAAATCATGAAATTACAAGACAATAAAGTATGTATATACCAAGGCCCCATTACATGTCATTATAGAAATTGATTGCTTGATGTGTTTAAACATCAATTAATGAACAATAATGGCAATCATTTCTAAATTACAGAGTGCAACAAAATATCTGTCACCAGAGACAATATGAGCTATAAAACTTGGCAATAAACTTGCGTTTAGTGAGTATTCTTCTCCAAAACATCTTATAGGCCTACTACTATTAACCCCTTAACTGTGTAATTTTTTTACCGGTAGTTCAAATTTTTCTTTCTTTGAAAAAAAATTGGCCAAAAAAAGTATTTGACACATAAGGTTCCGGATGTGATATAACGTCCTGCGAACTGTGACAGGCCATTTCCTTGCAAGGTGTACTATTACACCTTACCCAAGCTATTCCTCAGGTGTGTCAGGGGTTCCCCAGATTACGTAATGACGTAATAGTACACCGTACCCAGTTAAGGGGTTAAAAGGAAGTGGGTGCCAAGCAGGACTGGAGCAAAATACATGTATCGCCCAGGAGTGATAAAGTTTTTCATGAGATCCAGGTATACAGGCTATTGCCAGGTAACATCACCTGCTTCAGCAGAGCACTTTATTACCAAATATTGAACTATCAGAAGAATGCAGACAAAATACCTTCATCAATCACTCTCATTTATATCAAGTTGCCAAATTCACAATGGTGAACGGATAATTTGTGACATGGGCCAACGCTACCGGTACTTACTTTCTATAGGAAGAATTCCTTTCCACTAAAAAATCCCAAAGAAGAGCACATTTTATGTATTATACATAGTACAATGTATATCAAAACTCGACCTTGCCGGCTATCATAACAAGACAAATTTCAATATCCATATCCTGCACACATGTCAAACCTTGATCTAAGTTTATGCAGTTTATAAATGTGGACGGTAGTTGCTTTAGAATGCATTGCATGCGATTGGTTACCGATGTACAAGTTGAGACACATCAATTCAAGCCATATCACAGTGGGACAAGCCTAGCCCACTGGGTAATATTTCTTACTCGTAATCCCAATCCTTTCTTATAGCGATTAGGGAAAAATTATACAAATCACAATTTTCTTTGCTCTTTGTTGTTATTGTATTTCGCATGGCTTGATTAACTCATAAGACTACCTATTACATAACTTCTAAACAGATTTCAATCATTATGGCAAACACCCTTTTATCCAACTTCATGAACATGTAACATGTTTTTATATCCTGAACAAAACAAATAAATTTAGGATTGAATACGAATGGAATTTGAATCTCAATCCTGATAATGAGATGGCATGGGAACCTGAAATCCAATTCCTCCCTGCATACAATGTACCTCCTCGTTACTTTACCTAGGAGGGTTAATATACAACATGAAAGAATTAAACCCTGCCAGAGAAAAAGAAAAATACTCGTGAATTTTCACAACCCCGGACAATATTGTGATAAAAAACATCCAGCAATGATAAAGTTTTCACATCAAACTATGAACACTGGCCAAGAAATAACAAAATAATAAGAATGTGGAATTTCATTGAATACTAAATCAAGGAAAGGGGAAAATATTGGCTAGGCTTGGTACCGGTAATAATTTGAATACAGAAATGAATGAAATAAAATGTCTTACATTCATAACCAGGAATGCTGGTGTGGATAGTGCACTGTAGAGGGAAGACATGCCATCTTCATTTTATTGCTCTTTTTCAGAAGATCATTTGTGTGAAATCATGAATGGCCAAGCAGATGCATAGAAGAACTGAATGAAGCCTCAACAGGGATATTATATTTCTTAACAGGAACATGAGTGGAAATCTGAGCAAGGGAAGCCTGTAGTGAAAATGCACCTACTGAACCCAGTTTTTCGCAACACGAGTTAGCTGCAAAAATGAACTCAGCTAAACTCTCAGATTTATTATAGCAGATGTTCTTGGCTAGAGGTGACTGACTGGTACGTGTAATCTGAGAACTTGTACAAGCTGGATACAACAGCGTGGTAGGCAAACCAAGTTTCTCGTAATCTCCAGCAAATTGTTCCTGAAAAGCTCTTGATATGTATCTGGCATTTTAAATCTAGCAATGATTTTACAGAAATAAATAGGTCACAACAAGTAGTTATACTTGGATTTTGCGGATGTCTTAACAAAACACTATGCACACCAATACAACAAACAGGATAAATTCATGAAGTAGTACGGAAGTAATAAAGTCCCACATACCAAGAGATAGGAGGAATGCAGTCAGTGCGATTATCTAATTTTGAGCAATAGGCATATTTGCTGTTTTTATTGTCATAAATGGAAAACGTATTCAAAGTAAACGGACATGGAATGAGAAGTCCCCCATCATTCCATGATGAGAGTGAACATGATGAAATCAGACCAGTTTCATGGAAAAAACCAAATGTAATAAATGCCTCCATCATACATGTCATCACTTTATGAGCAATCTAGGCGTAAATTGACTCAAAAAACCTGTTTGCTCCACATATTTGAGGTTAATGCACATAACATGTCAGGTCATCCTCTTGTCAATATTCAGGTCCAACTGTGGGCAGGCCAAATGTACCGGTACAACCTAGGATTAGAGATTGTGCACTACAGATAAACACACATCAGTGCACTTTAGGACATTTCATGCACATCTGATACACTACATGAAATAGACAAACCCAAGGACAATTTGAAGACAATTTGCACCAACCCATCCCACTAGACCAAGACACACATTGGCAGTACTGACATCATTATCTTTGCTTCACATATCAAGACCACCATCCCATAATCCAACTAAGACACTTAACTCAATTAATATTCTAATCTTAATTGATTTTTAAAGATACAATTACATGTACAATGTCGCTGTACTACTAGTGAGTTTGTAGCAAGATGTATCATGATGAGCACTCTGTTGTTAGAGGGACAGCAAGGAGAGTTGCAAGGCCTATCCATTGCTCTCATTACAATGCTGCATCAGCTCAGGCAAATTACCTTCTACAAATCAAGGTACAGCTGTAACAGGAAATGCCAAGTCCATTTGCAAAAGTTCACAAGTCTGGCGAGAATAACAAGAATCAAAAACTTCATGTCATTCTGCTCAGTAATTAGAAGGCCTCATTGCAAGCATAGCAATCCTGAAGCATACACGATACATTTGTACATATTTCTGGATTGTGCACCAATCTTCGATTTTGAGTCTGGCAAGGAAAGTGTTAGTGAGTATACAGGGTGATCTCAAAACCAGTACAAAACGGATCAATCAGTAAGTCTAATGAGAGATGAAAAATTTAAAACTATGGTACTGAGTCATCTTTGAACATTGAAAGCAGGGCAATAAGATTCCACAGCAGCCGTCAAAGCTTTTATCTCATATCCTCTCCATCATTACTTACTATCAACACTCACATAGCTTATCCTCTCAAGATGAGCTGTGTGAGTCATTCAGGCTCTCCCAACAAGCTAAACTCCCTACGCAGTTGTGTATCGCGCCCCCTTCGGTTTACTCGCTCTCCACAACTGCTTAACTTCGTAAGATTCGCCGCGTTCGATCAACAGATGGCGCTGAGAGAGTCGACCAATGAGAGCACCGAGCAACCGGTAACCAAGCTGGCCTGAGACACTTTTTCATTGGCCGAGCGATTCGTAGCCATGGTAGCACAAGAACATCCGTTGCCAACGGGCCAAACAGTTCTGAAAGCAGCGTGCTGATAGGCTGTAAAACTTGCGCCAGGCCCAGACGCCATCTGTTGACCAACCGCGGCGACTTCCACGAAGTAAAGCAGTTGTGGAGAGCGAGTAAACCGAAGGGGGCGCGGTACACAACTGCGTAGGGAGTTTACCAACAAGCATGCTCAGAGCAATTCTGAAGACATGACTGCAGAGAAGACCATATGGCTTTTATCAACAAGCATCGGCTAACCTTTTATAATACGTGGTTACCTAACCCTCCATGATCAGGGCCGACCGCCACGAAACTACGATAGCACTAACAGGGCCTAACAGAGAAACTCTGTAATGGTAAAAGCCATTGCATGCCTCTCTGTTAGGCACTGTTTATAGTGATATCGGGGTTTCGTGACAGCCCGTACAGGTTGTTAAAGAGTGGGTCAGTAGGTACAATCATGGACTGGAGGCATGAATGATAGTTGAGTACAGTTATTTGGATCGAAGATTTCCATGGACTGCATGCTGAGCAAGTGCTGCATTCCAAGTTGTGATTTTTACAAGGTGTTTGAAGATTGAACACAGATTGTGTTGTTTTTTTGAAGCCCCGTGAGAACACACAATAGTATTAACATGATAAGGACATGCATTCCCATGGAAGCATTATTTTACTCACTCTTGCCGACAAGTCTGGGGCAATAAACAGGTATCCACACTTCGATATCTTTCGGGCAGCCTGAAAAAGATCGACATGGCAAAAGATTAGTACCGGTACCAAATAAGCAAACGACAATACATCTGACACAAATATTTCATAGGGCCTAACACTGTCAGTCTATACGGTAGGCCGAGGCCGGCGAGGCTGAGAGTGAGGGAGAGGGTAAAATTCTGATTTTCTGCCCATCATATGCCATATACTGATCACGCCACTAGACCTACTTGTATAGTCTTAGGGTGACCTTAGCCAGAAGCCACACAATGGCCCTATCATAATTATTTTGTATTCACAAAACACTCAACTCCTGAAGTTAGGCCTGTGGTAGTGTACACATTACACAACACAACGCACTAGTGTGTAGCTACCTGCGTACATTTGTACACAGAAAAACCTACCCAACCGAATCACTTTGTTTACAAAGTTTTAACAGGGTTTTCAACTGATGAACACGCTCAAATTGACTTTTCACTTACCTTGCTACATTCCAGGGCAGCGGCACTATGTTCATGTTTAGATTTGAAACAAACTCCACACTTATTTTTGTTGAAAATATTAGCCTCGAACTTCTTACACTTTGCTGCCATTTTGACTGGGCTTGGTTGCTCGGAAATTACAAATGGTGTCGCCCCCTACCGGCTGGTCAATGTACTGAGATACCAGGTTAGAACCAGTTTGGAGGAAGTACAATTCCTCCCAAACCAGTCACTGTCAATTCAAAACATATTTCAAATTCCATTCCAGAATGTAGATGACAATTCCTCATCATGACTAGTACATGTTATTGCTATCATGTGAGCAATAAATCGGAAAGTCGTCTCCGAATAGGCCTAGGCCTATTTCACAAATTTTCGACCCCCTCAGGCACTATGCAGAAGACCCCAGAGGCTTCACCTCTGGGATCTCTTCTACATAGTGCCTGAGGAAGACCCAATTGGGGTCGAAAATTTGCGGAATATTCGGAGACGACTTTCCAATTTATTGTATACTGTGTGTCGTTTTTGTGCTGTTTTTTGGATAGCTATCATGTGAGCAGATGATAGGCGGAAAATGTCATATGCAAAAACAACAAACAAAGAGCACAAGACAAATTTATAAAATTACAGTAGCATTGTATTCAGCATACCTTTACATAAATTAATCGACTTTTTTATATAATCTTTACTGTGATGTAGTGACCTGGACATGTCACCAATATCTTCGATATCGAGTATAGCATAAAATAGCACCGAAGTGACTTTGAACACCAGTTCACCTTGGGTTACCCAAATAGGAATGTAACAAACAACAAAGCTCATCATTTTCAAAACGAACAAGTCAACAACATTCAGATGGCACTGCCAGATGGTATGCAGACTCACTCAGTGTGGTAGACAAACTGCAGTACATCTACAGCTACGGAGGCTGACTTTGAAAGCCTCCAGCCTAAAATTATCTTCCAAAAACTCCAGTTTTACCATATACCTCTGTATAAAGCAATACCGGTAGACCTTTAAAAGTACATGTACAACTTTTTTTACAGCAAAATGAAATAATGTACTTTTTCATCTTATCTCCGTCTGATTAGCTCTGGCTGACCCATTATTCTGAAGACAAAGGCAGTGATCTTCTCATAGCAGAGAAACATGAGAGCAGATGTAAGAATAGTCTGTAGCAGTTTGGCTTCCAGACCCTTGAAGAGACCAAGCACGCCATGTTTCCTGGAAGAGAGGAATTGATTGATATCATTTTAGTGAATACATGTAAGTGAAGACAGGTCAGGTGTACTGGTAATCCTCATCAAGTGCAGGAAGGAACCAGAGGAACAGCATTTCGGTGTTACATCTTACTCCTGCTTCCCATTTCTGTGACACTAATTCAGATTCTAAGCAAAGTCACGGCATGATATTTCTTCCCACATTATCCAGTTCCTGATAAGCTGCACTTACCGTAACAATCCAATCAATACAGAGCGAATGCTTTCTGTGCTCTTTTCATTGTAACCAGACTGCAATAAGAATACAATCTGAGTTAGGATATCAGATGTGCAAATGCTCACATTGGCAAAAAACAGCCAGCATAGCCTCTAATAATACTCTGCCTCACCTGGTACTTTCCAGAGATCAATACGGTAAGTAATCTTGTTAATACGGTACATGTTTTGAACTTCTACATCATAATCAATGACTTTCAGCACTATTTTCAAGACCTTTGATCAGAAAAACTTACTCGAACTCTTGATTGTACAATTTGCAGTGGGTATGTGACAAAGGTGGCCACAGCTTTTGCAACAGCACCAATGCAGAAATAAACGGCACCACTCAGTTCCTGAAAAATAAGATTTATCTTGAGCGTATTCTCTGAAGAGAAAAGCCCACAATTGTCCCATAACTTGTATTTGATTGTCCTGTACCTACTTTCATTTCAAAATAATAAAATCTACAGCTGGTTATAATTTTGGTCTTTGCTGGGGCTTCCAGTACTTACTGCTTGGTCTGTATAATTCTGCATGTATCTCTTGAGGGCTTCATAGACCATGAACTGCACCGCAGGGTTAGCAGCGAGAATGAGAGAGGCAAGGGTACCACTCCACAGGCCAGACAATCCTTCATGTCTCCAAACCTTGTGCAATGCATCTGAAACAGCATGAAATGCATGTACCACAGGAATCCAGTTTCAAGATAAGCAACTATTCAAAAGAAGTTCTTATTCAGTGGGCAGCCTCCTTTTTCCCTGTCTCAGCTTCATTATCAAAAGGCCATGATCCCCAACATTTGTATTGAAAATGCCATCCAAATCTCAGTACACATAAAGAGATTAACAACATGAAAGGAGGATTTGAAAGGAGGATTAGATGATGAATCCTTCCAGAATTCAGTGCAATCCCCTTAATCTCACCTAGCATTCCCTTATATTCTGGAACTTTTTTACTTTCCAACTCTTTTGTTTTGAATTTGGCCCCCTGCATCTTTAGCCTGATGTACACCACCCATAGAGGATTCGTCACCAGAACATTGATGCATGCTGAAATGTAATGTACCGTATATTTATCATACAGCAAATGTGACCTGACATGAAATAAAAAAGCTTCATTGAACATCAACAGAGAGGCCAGAGCTCCAAGAAAGAACCTCCACTATCTCCTTTACTTGAGAAGTGAACCCAAAGGGAACTGTGCTTACAATTCCACAGAACACAGGCATCACAATTTTTCTATGCCATTCAGCTCGAAATACCTTGGCAAGGGGGGCATTCTTCAAAATCTATCGAAGTGGGAGGTAGACAAGGTACAAAAAGCACAAAATTGACACACTAAATGATAATAAACAAGAGTCAATCTCCAGAATTCACGAATTTTCGACCCCAACCGGGGTCTTTTTCAAGTGGAACTTTACAATCTGAAACTCTAGAAAAGACTGAGGGGAGGTAGACTGAAGTGGGAGGTAGAATGCCTTATCCACAACAGTTTCACCTACCTGCTGCAAATGCAATACCAAGATCAGTAACGGCATCTGGTTTGATGTCTTCCTTGAAAATAACAGCTTTAAACCCATTGTATACAAAAAAGTATACAAAATAGGAAGCAGATACAGTTGACAGCAAAGGGTACAAGCCTCGGTAGACACCACGCCTGAAAAGACAAGAACAGACATCAGGCAACTTCATTTAATTTGAACAACAGGGACTTTCTTTTTAGAATATTTGAAAGTTAAATAGTGGCTGATTGAAATTAGACTTGCAGTGAACCAAGTAGAAACTAATGACTATGAAGAGTCAAATACTACCAGCAGCATGAACTATGTTTCTAATCTAATACCAGAAAATATCCAGTTATAGGGAAGTGCTGTCAGAAACCTCCCTTTTCACCATCATCCAGCTGTAGACTCTACAAGATATGTTGACTTCAAATTTACATCATGTGCCTGTGGTCTCTTTACAACACTTACAGTCCTTCTTCTTTGAATATCTCAGCAATAAGAATAGGAGCTGATTTGGCTTTTCTCTGGTCATCAACTGAAACAGAAATATAACTGTTAGGTAGGCCTAACAGGGGGATACCGGTGTGAAAAAGTCACAGTGATGCTTTTAAAAGGAATTAAAACCTCTGATGATTTACTTTGAAGCCTTGTTCTTGCTGTGTCAAGTGGGTAGAAGACAACCATAGATGTTGCCATACCCTGAAAAAAATTGAAAAGAATTAGGCTACTAACAGTGCTCCCACTATGCAACAGATGGCGCTAGTAACCATGAACTCATATTGTCAATCAAATGTTGACATTGATGAAATTTTACTTCAAAATTGATAGGCCTACCCAACTTGGATCATCATGCCACCAGTTCTGTGTTAGGAATCATAGCAATGAGGAACCGGACGAACTAACGTCATGACGTGGCGCTGCGATCGATGTGACCGAAGTTTCTTTTTTCAACGTGATTTCCAGTCATTTCCATTAACTTCTGGCGTGAAATAAACCCTATTTTTTCGGTCGCATGACATTAAAATTTAGGCCCACACCATCTTGTCGTGGATGAAAATTTCTGCAATTTCTTTGCTTTTTTCCTTAAAATATAGAGGTAGGATGGCGATAACGGCAACGTCTTTATCTCATTTTTTTCCTGTAGAAAAATGTAGGCCTACAGCAGATTTTTTCATGACGCAACGTCAGCACATAAAACGACGTCAATGACGTAGGTTCAGTCACATCGATCGCTGCGCCGACCTGTCAGGATAAACGGCACGCGGGTCATAGGCCTATGCACTGAAAAGCTGCCTCTAACTAAGAGGCCCTTTAAAAATCATCTCCTCCTCAAGTCAATCTGTGATGATCAAGCAGGGATTAGGCCTAATTAGCCTAGATGTGAACTAGGCCTACCTCCTGACTGAGTCCTTAGTGCTTAGTAGCTAGGCTTGGCCATTGGCCCACAACACTGAATGGTTGACATGCTTGAGTGACTGCAAATTTGTGCACATGTCAAATGGATGGAGGCTTACCACTGCTCCTGCCACAGCATGAACCAGCACAGGGTAGCCAAACCGACCGTCTGGCATCTTCGTTTCGAGGCTAAGTAACTTGTATTATTAGGCTAAATCAGAGTACAAGGAAGGAAGAGAGCATATGGGCTTTGTCCTTATCATCCATGTCATCAGGTCGTGCATGATTTTATGCACGTCAGCAGCACATGCAGACATGACAGAAAGAAATGGGCAGCACCAGCTGATAGAATTCAATCTCCAAACCACGGACAGACTCCAAGCTAATACTGGCGCAGACGCAGATGCACCAAATTAGTGTTAGCTTGGGCGCTAGGTGGCAGCAGCTGACGGTCGATGGTAGAATCCACTCTCCGGGAAGTGTTGGGGAGTCAGTCAGCTGTGTTGTTGGAGACTGAATTATTGCATTGACCGTCAGCTGCTGCCACGTAGCGCCCAATGTTGACACTATCGTTGTATGGAACCGACCGCCGCATGCACACACAGTAAGCGTGGTTTGGAGTTAGGCCTATATGAAATAAATATTGATCTAAACTATGAAATATTGGTCTAAACCAAAAGCCTATTGTTGTTCCTTGTTCCGCACCACCAATTGATATGGAGCTGCCTGTTGTCACATCTATAGGCCTAGGCCTTTTGACAATGGGTTACATAAGCAAGCATAGCAAATGAAGAAAAATCAATGGTGATGGTCGTGTACATTCACTGTACATTCGCTTACCATTCTTACATTACATTGAGCATGCAGGGATTTTATTTGAGATTGATGATCATGAACATGGTGAAATGAGGAACCCCCATATCTTTTTATCCCAATGGCGATAGGGTTGGCGCTGTGAGCCGTTGTACCGATGACGTCAAAAACGGAGCGAAGCGTGCAGTGACGTTGTGTCAAGACCACCATGCGGGCGGTGGACCGTAAACTCATACCCAAGTTCCCATGGCCTTGAGCAGGTTGGCCTTCCTCAAGAAGGAACTCGCGTAACTTCTTATCCCGACAGGTCAGCGATGTGAGCAGTTGTATCGAAGGCGTCAAAAACAGGGCAAAGTAGTGTAATGACGTCGCATCAAGATGTCCTTGACGCAATGCAGCATGGACGAGACGTCGAAAAAGGTACAACTGCTTGCAGCGCCTCCCAGTAGCAGAGTTCTGCAGGTTCCTCATCGGTATTAGTGTTTTGTTGTGATGGCAATTCCTTTTGACTATCTCAGCGATGATTTCCTGTCTCCCTAATTACTAAATACATACATGTAATTGATATTTCAGATTTTGATTGATTTAGGCTAACTTTAAAGAGACTACAGTTCAAGATACAAGATGCCTGAGCAGATGGATGATGACACGTTCAAGATTCTCTTAGCAACAGACATCCATCTGGGATATGCAGAAAAGGATCCTATTCGGGGAAATGATTCTATCACTGCCTTTGAAGAAGTCCTGCAGCATGCAAAGAAAAATGACGTTGATTTCATTTTACTCGGTGGAGATCTTTTCCATGAGAACAAACCTTCTCGCTTTGTGCTTCATTCCTGTATGCAGCTTCTGAGAAAATATTGCATGGGTGACAAGCCTGTGAGTTTTGAATATCTCAGTGATGCATCCGTGAATTTCTCTGAGAGTCATTTCCCACATGTAAACTACGAAGATCCAAATCTGAATGTTGGGACGCCTGTGTTCACAGTCCACGGTAACCATGATGACCCTGCTGGTCATGGGAACCTTTCTGCTGTTGACCTCCTGAGTGTAACTGGGCTAGTAAACCATTTTGGTAAAAATACCAACATCGAAAAGATTGAAGTTAGTCCTGTATTACTTCAGAAAGGCGGGACAAAATTGGCCTTGTATGGTATTGGTTCCATTCGAGATGAACGCATGTACCGTATGTTCACAAACGACCAGATAAGTATGCTCAGACCAGAAGAGAATGCAGATTCATGGTTCAATGTATTTGTCATCCATCAAAACAGAAGCAAGCATGGTCCCTCAAATCACGTACCTGAACAGTTCTTGGATGATTTTTTGGATCTGGTTGTCTGGGGTCATGAGCATGAGTGTCGTATTGAACCAGAATGGAATGGTACACAGAACTTCTATGTAACACAACCGGGCAGCACAGTCGCCACTTCCTTAATTGAAGGAGAAGCCAAAAAGAAACACTGTGGCCTACTCAAGATCAAAGGCAAGGATTTCAAACTCACTAAGATAGAACTTCAGACTGTTCGGCAGTTCTATATGGAGGATATTGTCTTGGAAGATACCTCTCTAGATCCTGGTGCCCATGATGCCAAGCGCAAGTTGGAAACATTTATTGATGAGAAGGTCAACAATATTTTGGCTAAAGCAGGTTTGTGTTTATTGTTAATTAATTTCTAAATTGTTTGGTGTTGTTTAAATCAACACCCGCAAAATTTGTGATTCGTACAATATTGGCAATCAAAGGTTCTTTTCTCATTCAGTCTGCACAGTATAGTCAGAGTCTGATGATAAAGAAATGATTTCAGCTCTGTGTATATTCTTGAATTTTTGTGTGTATTCTTGTGTGTATTCTTTTCATCTCATTCCAGAGGATGAAAGAATTGGTCGCCGGAAGACGCCAGATAAACCTCTCATCAGGCTACGCATTGACTATACTGGCTTTGAGCCATTCAACAAAGCCAGGTAGGTTCACTCATTTGATATCATACTCCATGTTGTTGACTCCAGGTGATAATTCAAGCCATGTGGTAAGAAGTCTCTGTGTTCTTGCAGGTTTGGACAGAAATACCTTGAGAAAGTGGCCAATCCAAGGGATATGATCCATTTTCATGAGAAAAGAGCTACAAAATCCAAAGATGATGTGAAAACAGGTAAAAAGCAAGTTGGTTGACTTTAACCAAATCTGTACCCATGCAAATGTAATGGAAAAGATTATTCAGTTATATTTCATTGCGTTAGATCTTAAGGTTAATGACACTCACTCATTTGATGGTTTTGAATAAAGCCATTCTTCTCCTTTGTCTATAAAAATTATGTTGCAAATCTATATTGTTACAGACCAACAGGCCATGGAAATAGCTCTACAAGGAAATAGAGTCGAGGACATGGTTCGGGAGTACTTTAGAAATGCCGAAGCTGTAAGTGTCCTTGTGTGCTAGTTTATAACTCCTCGACTCTTGCCATAGTTAGTTTAAAGGTGAACAGAATGGGTAAAGTTCCTGCTGATCTGTTGAAATGTAGATATTTTAAACAGGCCACTGTTTAAATCAGGAAAAGGGACTAGAATAATGGGACAAGCTGCTGCCATTCACGAGATAAGGAATGTTTTTGGAGTAAATGGCAACTCTGTTTCAAATTTCAAGCCAGGAAGCCTGATGCTGTACTCAGTCTTTCCTCTCAGTGAAATATTGATATTGATGTTCCACAGGACAAGCAACTCCGTCTGTTGACAGAGAAAGGTCTCGGTGCTGCTGTGGCAGAGTTCGTCGACAAGCAAGAGAGAGAGGCTATTTCGGAATTAGTGAAGCATCAGGTGGAAAAAACACAGGTAATTGGATCATTTGGGTAATACGGTATTAATATTTTAGATAACTATGGAATGGCATTTTAAACAGTAATGTTGTTCATGAATTGTTTGTAAATACTATCTGGATTTTCAGAATTTCCTGAAGAAGCGTAATAATTTGGATGAGACTGTGATTGAGGCTGAAGTGATACGATACAAGGAAGAGAGAAAGATGAAAGCAGGTGAAGAAGATGCTGAAGTGGAGGAGGCTGTGAAACGTGCCAGGGCTAAAGAACCCAAGACAGAGGCTGTTTTGGATGTAAGGTAGGTTACTTTCCGAAATGTGGTCCTCAGATCAAATTTGCTACAAATATCTATGTGAACTTCCCAACAGAGAGTGACAGCTATGCAGAAATTGAAATACTTATGTATATCCAAACTGTTGTTATTTCTAGTGATGATCAAATGGATTCTGATGACAGTTCAGCCCCTACCACTAATCGTGGACGTGGACGAGGTCGTGGTGGATCTACTCGAGGACGAGGGAAAAAGGATAGTGATACGAACAACAGCAGGGGTGGCAGGGGTAGTCGTGGTGGGCGTGGAGGTCGAGGTGGCAGAGGCAAAAAGGCAGCTGTCGTTGAAGAACAAAGTCACTCACTTGCTGATGCTTTTGGTGCTTCTTCAAAAAGCAGGGTATCATCAAGGAAACCTGTGAATTCTGTTCATCTGTAAGTATTCTTACCAACACTCATCTTGGTAACATAAGTTATAGAATATGGGCAGCCACCAGGCGCGGATACAGAGGGGGGCGAAAATTCTTTGAGTCTGACCGAGAAATCGTCAAAATTAAGGAGGCTTCTGATGTGAATGGCCTGGACGCGCCCCCTCTTTTGACAGATCGTGGATCCACCCCTGGCCACAGTTACCAGTAATCGAAAGAACCAATCTTCACCTGTCCTGTGTTGACGTAAATAAATGGGTCTTTCAGCTTGCCCCTTGCACTGATAGAATCAGTTCCACAATCTTGTTTAAGGATGGTCCTACATGTGAGTTAGCTGTTTTTCTTAGGCTTTTTCTCATCACTTTGATATTGCAGGATCTCCGACGATGATGATGATGAAATAGTTATATTGGATGACGAACCACCGCCAACACGAGGACAGAAAAGGAAAGTGGCAGCGGCATCTCAGAAGAAACGTGGAGTTCTGTTTGATTCAGACGACGACGACGATGATGGTGATGATGATGACTTTTCACGTATTAAAACTTCAAAAAGAAGGCGCTAGTTTGCTGTGTTAATGATGACAAAAGATGCAATATCATGATAATGGTTAACTTTTTGACCACATGTTCCAGCAGTCCATCGGACATGAGTTTTATCTGTGTTCGTGATGCTTCAGCATTGAATATACTGCGAATCATTTGTGTTGGTATGATTATTTTAAGTATACATGTAAGTATACCAGGTTATTCATTACTGGTACTAGCCATGCATGTTCACTTCAATGATGATTCTATATATGATAAGACGGAAATGCAATGTTTCATTGAATAAAATATAGTTTTGATGCTGTTTCATCTTTGTCTCATATTTTCAAAATGTCTGTCTCTACTTGCAGTTGCATTTAAGTATGTGAAAGAATATCTTAGCAACCTACTGAGATCTATACATGAATGTTTTCATGTGATAAGAATGGTCTCTCTCAACATACAGATCTTTCAGTGGCTCTGACAACCATCAATGGCACTAATCGCCCAGAATGATCAGATTGATTGGTTGGTAGGTGAGAGTCTCCTGGGCCGGGATACTAAACAGCCAATTGACTGAACGAATGGTGTCATCTTTTGATACTACAGGTAAATGCATTTCACTTATTGTGTTATGATGTGTTTCGTTTCGCACTATTAAAGTAAAACAAAAGTTGGTAGTGGAATCGTTTGAACACCATCTATCACCACGGTAATGACCAATCATCTGGGGATAATCTTTTACTAGATTCAGCCGTGACGGAGAGCATAGTCAAATGATATTCCACCTTTTGGCTGACACCTATCGTTCTTCTGTACCCAAACCAAAGACACGGATCAGATGTTTCGTTTTGTCTATCTTGCAAAAATTGGAAGGGTAGTCGGGCGAATGCATCTAGTCTTGGCTGTTTTCCTTACTTGTGCCTGCACAGTCGGCATGCATTTAGTTTTATACAATAATCGCATGTCACCTGCAAAATGCACCCCTAGGACAGCTCCGTTGGTCCAGCGAGGGAACGACACAAAGACCGGACGACTTTTCAGCAAGTTCATCGAAACGTGGAGTGCTGTGGATCCTGACAGTAAGTTCATGATTTGTTTAACCCAGTAATCCGTGATTCATTTCTGCGATAAAGTAGGCCTACCCGGGAGGCCTACCGTATATTCGGAATCTGGAGCCTTGTTCACAAAGCACCGTGGCGTTGCCTTTCGTGCCCTGCCCGTAAACAGGTGTAGCAGAAAAAAGTGTCCCCCTGTAAAAGTGTCCACTTCTATTGTTGAATGACGGATAAGCGGCATGCGTAGAAACCAATTGTCAGAGATTAGATTGTAACAATAGGATCTTTTGTTCCCCGGACAGTTTTTCCTAGGACATTCTTTCCCTTCACACCTGCCCTGAAGAGGTGTTCTTACTAGGAAAGTAAAGTATTTTTCAAGGTGCCCCACGCAAACGTCACCGCAAAATACAACGATCATCATCAGCTAAATTTGTTTTGTTTAACAACCAATCATTGTTGGGCGGGGTTATAGACACGGATCCGTTTCTCCAATACGATTATGGGGCTTGGAGACACGGATGATCCGTTTCCCGAACGGCCGGGTTATAGACACGGATCCGTGCCTCCAGGTTGATTATCGCTCTTGGAGACACGGATCCGTGTCACCAAGGTGAGAATCGTCCTTGGAGACACGGATCCGTGTCACCAAGGTGAGAATCGTCCTTAGAGACACGGATCCGCCTCCGCCGGCGGAAAAGTGAACGCCGACGGGTGACTGACGCACGTTCCTCCCCCAGAAGAGTTTTCGACGTTTCAGGCCAAGCAAGTTGCCGCGACGATCGCCACGCAAGTAGGCCTACATTAAAATGGGCGCATTTGTTTTGTAAGACATGTACCGGTAAGATCGGCAGATCTAAACTTCAAAATAAAAGAAATCCATCCCAAAACCTCCAATCCACCCCAAAACCTCAGCCCCTGGCGTTCCTGGCCGCCCTTTTTTATGCGGGTTTTTATAGGCCTATGGACAAGGACATACCCTGTGGAGGCGAACTTTTTTCCCCGACCCTAAAGTTCCAGGAATTGCTGGCTTTGAGTAGGCCTATTTTCAGTAAAAAGGAAAACACGAGAGAGAAGAAAGGGTGAAAAAGTCTCGTCCAAGCGGAGATTCGAACCAGGGACCTTTGGATTACTAGGCAAACGCTCTAGCTGACTGAGCTACCGAGGCAGCTGGCAGTCAGTGGGGGTTAGCATGGTTAGTGTAGGCTTGGTCTTATTTTTTTAATGCTATACATATAGGCCTGCCCTCGGTATCAAAAGGGTTTAGTAGGCCTTGAGGATGCCACATCAGACAAAGAAAGACAAAACAAACAAGTTGTAAACAATCATTGAATTTCGTGGCCCGCGAAAATACTTCTGATACATTAGCCCCTGGTGCCAGATTCTAGAACTAGTCCTTGTGATATCCGTGTACGGAAGAGCGATTCCGGTCTTGCAGCCACGGATTTTCCGTGTCTATAACCACTTCGATCATTGTTTCGCATTCCGTTTTGTACGGTGATGAAGGGAGCAAGAGCTAATACCCCCATCACACTGGAGTAGTTCTCAAAACGTCCTGCCCCGTCCTAAAAAATCGTAAAACGGGCTGGAACGTGTAACCCTTCGCCAAATAATGCTTTGATGTACTGGAGCACCCTTCCCGTCCATGAAGTTCGTAAAAAGACTGTAAAAAGTTGCCACTAAGTCAACTACGTTCGCACACAGTTTGAGCCCGTTCGGCAAAATTTTCAAGAACGTACTGAGAACCAGCTCAGTGTGATGGGGGTATTAGAATCTCTAAAGCGGGTGATCCACTGTTGCGGTTTTGGCTTCAGACGGGGTTGCGTTCCCCTTGCGATCACCTTATATGGCAATCGGAAGTCCTTATAAGTTGATCGTAAGCGATCGCAACCCCGTCTCAAGCCGAAATCGCAACAGTGGATCACCCGCTTTAAGGTGCTTACAGGTCGACATTGCGTCTAGAAGCAACTCGACGGATCCGTCGCAGATCAAAAACCCCCGGAAAAAACCACCACGCGCAGGTCGACATTTCAGCGATTGAGAGGAACTTGGAGCACTGGCATTTAACGTCGAACAGCAGGCGCAGGTCGACGGATCTGAGTGGAACTGGAGAAAAGTCGCCGAAAAGTAGAACATGGGCAACTCGAAGCAACTGGCGGATCAGGTGTAACGTTTTTCAGTGTGGACGTTTTTCTGTGTGATTACCATTGTTCCGAACACACTGGGAAACGGATTCGCTGTTTCTCTGTGTGTCGCCCATTGTCAAATCCCCGCTTATTCCGTCAATCTATTGTAATGTCACACTGACACACGGGCCTCACTGAAAAACGTTCCCCAAAACGTTACACCGCCAGTTACTCAGAGACGCGAGAGCGACAAAATCGGCATCTGATCAGTCACTCCGAGTTGCTTCCATCGCCGGAAAGCAAGTTGCCGCGAGTTGCTTCAAGACGCAATGTCGACCTGTAAGCACTTTACTCTCAGATGACTGAGTGGTGTGCCACCCACGCCCTTATATGACGTTTGAATCCGTTTCTGATTGGTTTCCAGAAAGAATATTCGGACCGAAGGCCCATGTTGATTATAACCATGGTAAAGCACCGAGGCGACCGAAACCCGTCGTTCCAAGACGCGTTCATTTCGTGTGGCCAGAAAGCAAGAATCGGACCGTCTTCCGTTTCCATCATTTGATCACCATCCTTGCTGCCTATAAACATATTAAACCAAATGAGATCTGGTTTTGGCACGAGGGTCAGATTCCTAAAGGCCACTACTGGAAAGAGACATTACGGAAAGTACCGATCGTGAGGCTAAAGTACCGGTCCTTCCCGAGGAGTGTCTTCAACAGGCCCGTAAAAATCGAGGAACACGTCAGCGATATCGCGAGGTTAGAAGCCGTTAAACAGTTCGGAGGGATCTACCTTGATTTGGACGTTGTTGCCGTCAGAAACTTTGATCCCCTTCTGTATTACGACACGACAATGGGATATGAAGTTCCCGGGGGTTTGTGCAACGCTGTGATCATCTCCAAAGCCAACACAACATTCTTGACGAAATGGTACTCGAGTTATATGACGTTCGACGACACCAAATGGGCTGATCATTCGGTGTTTTTACCTGCTAGATTGGCGGAAGCCATGCCTGAACTGATTCATACGGAGGCAGACTCCCTCCACTCACCAGGATGGATAAGATTCCCGAGGCTAGTGAACAACAACTCGTGGGACTGGAGTGATAATTATGCCATGCATATTTGTACTATAGACTTTACAATAAGGACCATAACAAGGATGATATCATGACGTTGAATACTACACTCGGTAGGCTATTCAGGTACATCTATTACGTCTAGAAAGATCAGATTGGAAGGTCTTCGAAGTTTGTCGAGAAAAATCCATCAGATATCAAACATTGCTTTGGTTTGCTGTCGACTGCACGTCGACAAAGCTCTGATTGGTTCGTTTTCAGAAAAATGCGCTGTGATTGGACCCTTCCTCGATTGAAGCGTAGACTTTACCTAACTTTATCACAAAGCCAACGTCCGATATTCGCATGGTCTTGGTCAGCCATGACGACACGTAGGTGAGGAATCATATTCAACACGAGAGATACTACAGGCTTGTTTAGGCATTTCTGTTGGTAATGCAGTCTGTCAGTCAGGCTATCACTCAACAGTTTTTTTTGTAGACGACGCATTCCACGCCGCATTTCACCCACTTAATACGTGAAGGCATATCAGCCATCGGGATACACCAATAGGCGAGTTTGTCATTCGTGAATTTCGCAGCCAGCATCATATCTTTTTTACCCCTGAATTTCTTCCTAAAGAGAGATTTACAATCCTCTTTACTCTTCTTTCGGAAGACCGGGAGTTTCCTACGAGATGAACGATAGTATTTTCTCTGTGCATTTTCTTCATTGTCTTGAAGGAAGGAACTTTGCCATTCTTCTCATCAATCGTGCATCCATCTCCTGATGATCTCCTCCCTGCAAGAAGTGTTTATCTCAGCATTCTTGTTCAGTTCACCACGACGATCTAGTATAGGCCTACTATCGATTAACTGCTGAAAAATTTTCTATTTTAATGAAAGTTATTGTTGGAAATGTATATAGTATACTTAATGGCCATACTTAATATCATCTTTTATGAGAATATTTAAATGGGTAGTGTAGCAGAAGACTGTCAGATGGTAAGAATATTACATTCATGACAACTACTATTACAACTTCGATATTCTTTGCCAGAGTTCTTGTGTCTGATAACTAGTAACGCATTGGTAATGTACATCTATAAGGTTCATTCTGGTACCCTTACGTATTCGTTCTTACACATCTACTTACGCATGTTTCTCCTTGGTTTGGGCGCCGTGGTAGGAGCTACTGTGGTTGGCGGATCTGAAACGAAGGAAGTCAAGACTCCAAACATCGTGCCTGGATATGTCGCGTGCACCATGTATAGGTCCTATGATTCAGAATCAGTCATTCAATGCTGTAGTTACTCTATCAAATTCTCCAAAAATGCATGGATCTTTAGACTCACGGTATATTTCAAATACTCAGTGAAAGGATTGAAAATGCACCCACCATGCGTCGGCCCTTCGCAGACGTATGGGTACTTTTTTGCGCACGGCAAACTCTTCCGCTTGGTAAACTTCTTTCCCTTTTTCCTCGCAGCAGCCAAACATTTCCCCTTCTTCGCTTTCTTCTTTAAGGTAGGCGTTGTCCAGAACTTTAAAACGGTCCTAACAATGTAAAGTTGGTGACTGTCAGCATCACTCAACCAACAGAAACGAAAATTACGCAAAGACGAATCCAATCGTCTTGATCGGCGACACAGAATTTGAACGTTTTTGAAAGGACTCTCAGGTTAGGAAAGGATGATTATTGTCAATGTTTTAGAGGCTATATATCGCCACAAACAGACTCTTCTGACACTCCCGGATGAGACAGAGAAATCAAAGAAACATGATCTTGATGTCGTCTTCTTGAAGAACGTCCAGAAACGTCGAGAAAATCTCGAAGTTTACTGTTACCATGGTTACTTACGACTTCTTTGGAATAAGTAGTGCCCCGACCTTGAACATCTTTTTCACCGAGTCATAGGTGATAAGTTTTTCACCAGGGACCTTTTTGCATGATTTCACTGCCCCTTGCTGTGTCTCCTCCTTGGCGACGAATCTGAAGCATTTGTTTTCGTATTTGGCGTATCCTGCGTGACAGATCTTGCCAGCCGCATCGGTGTCTAAGGAAAAGTAAGGACAAAAACGTATTTTCCAAGAAAAACAATAGAGCAATCATGAGATCTTATTAAACTAAAAAAAAATGTTTGTATGTTGACGAACCTACCTTTAAACACGATGCAGAGCACAACTGCCAATATGAAATGGAAAAAATATAAGTCAGTTAAAGATATGCACCAGTCAGAAGGATGTTTACGACCGAGTTAAAGGAGATGCGCCCATGTAGACGAGACAGAGAGGCCCTTCATGATGTCAAGTAACATGCTAGAGTCTGCTAATGCCTCAGTGTGTGGGTCGAACTAACGTCACATCCGGCGTCACATTTTCTTTTTGTTTCTTCGTAGGCCTACTAACTGCTGACGTGCCGACTTTTATCCAACTTCCTCTGGGTGGGGCGCCAATTCAACTCATATCACGCGTTATCAATATAGGCCCAAACTGACTTACTAGTATTCCCCTTTCCAAAAAACTGTCTAAATTCATTTAAAAAGAAACTCACCGAATGTCGTTATCAAGACTGTTCCACGCACAGTCATGGTTCCAGCCAGGTCCAATGCTGCTTCAGGAATGAGCCACGTCCCGAAATACAATCGGAAGTGATGATCAGCATCAATAGGCCAAGCAAAATTTATTCTGGCTTGAACTGACACATTCCGACTCCCCAGTGCCATTCTCAGGAGAAGAAAAAGGAAAGGGGATGACAAGCGTGTCTCGTTTTTTATTATTTTAAGAGCTGACAATGTGTAACAAATATTTTTGCCAGTTTTCTGTCGTGAAAAAGGAAAATCCGCATTAACATGAGGCATTAACCCTTTTGTGAATTATGAACACGTTTGGTTTGGCCACGGCCATAAACCATTATTCACCACATCACAACTGCATCAACCACCACACCTATCTTCATTTGATCCGTCAGAGGCCTGAACCAACAGGTCTAAATGGATGCGTTTCTTGTTTCCGTCAAATGCAAACATTACATGCCTATGGGAAATTTTTGTTTCGACTTGTCTCTGCGTTCTGCGCCGCCGTGAAATAGCTTCAAGAATCAATGACTTGACGAGATCACGCACTGCTGCTCCGCTACTTAGCAGACTACGTATATGTGATCATGCGTATCCAAGCAGGCGTTCGACTAGATACATCAAGTTTGGGCGCATGCGCTTCGATTAAGAAAGATACGCAGACGACTTATCGGATGCGCATGCGTGTGTCGTTGACAGCTCGAGACGTGCACAACGAATATTAGTCCTGATTGTGGCGTCATCCAGACTTTTGACCGGAAAAGAAACGTTTTGACATTCCTTGAATCCTGCAGTGCTTTTTCGTACAGAGCTCGGGTAATCGAGGGAGCCAGTGTGACCCTTTCTGCGTTCTGATAGGATACGCCAATCTCGTACCCAGATCTACTTCATCCGAAGATATCTCTGGAAAGGGCTGACGACCTGACCAAAATTTCTGGTCAGCCGCTGGCAGCGTGTCCAACAGGTCTAAATGGATGCGTTTCTTGTTTCCGTCAAATGCAAACATTACATGCCTATGGGAAATTTTTGTTTCGACTTGTCTCTGCGTTTGCGCCGCCGTGAAATTGCTTCAAGAATCAGACTTGACGAGATTACGCACTGCTGCTCCGCTACTTAGCAGACTAGGTATGTGATCATGCGTATCCAAGCAGGCGTTCGACTAGATACATCAAGTTTGGGCGCATGCGCTTCGATTAAGAAAGATACGCAGACGACTTATCGGATGCGCATGCGTGTGTCGTTGACAGCTCGAGACGTGCACAACGAATATTAGTCCTGATGTGGCGTCATCCAGAATTTTTGACCGGAAAAGAAACGTTTTGACATTCCTTGAATCCTGCAGTGCTTTTTCGTACAGAGCTCGGGTAATCGAGGGAGCCAGCGTGACCCTTTCTGCGTTCTGATAGGATACGCCAAAGCTTCGGAAGAAAGTAAAATGGCTTCTTCATTGTCAATTGCTTCGTCCAAAATGTGGGAAAGGATTGATCGCTTAAATTCGTATATTCGATGTTTAATGACAGGTAGGCATTGTATCTCGAATTTGTATTAAAATTTGTGTTAAAATCAAGACGTGGTGATTTTAGTTTCCAGTATCGCACATTTTCTGAACCGTCTGATCGAAGGCTACATAAATACAGCGCAGATGATTTTTTAGAAGAAATTGCCAGTTAGTTCTGGATCAGACCAACGACATCGCAACAGAAACATAATCTATACAATGAGAGGTCGCTTGTACTTTTGTAGGATGATGATTTTATGAATCTGATGAAGTTGGCTCAGCATTCTATTCGAATCTTTCCGTCATTGTTTGCGTCTGGCGCGTCTGAATTTCTGTTGGAAAAATTAGCTGAGGCAGAAAATCCCGCAAAAATGTTCTTGCGTACGTTGCCACAGAATTATCTGGTTGCAGCACGCCACACAAGGCTGTCGAGCTAGTATAGCGACAGGATGAAAATGCTAGTGGTTACTCGTCGTTAATCAATACGAATATTTCCCGTTTGCGCACCGTGGATAGACCGGCACTCGTTATATGTTGTATTGCTCGTTTTAGCGATTTTAATATAAGTGTCCGCAACGAGATGATCCAAGGGATTGAAAAAAGCAAAACTGAGCAAAAATTGACATTTTCATAAGTTTTTATTAGGGACTACGAAACAATGTTGAACGGTTCGCATTTTCAACTTGTTTTTGCGTTGGCAGATTATAGACAATTATACATGTATTTTGTAATGCAGGGTTGGGTATTACTTGTCACCAATCTCGTACCCAGAGATTAGTTACGCTCGGCCGAGGTTGAAGGTTGCTAAATTCGTGGAGCGACCTACAACCTCGGCCCGAGCCACACTTGACACTATAGCGGCGAAATATCGTGCCTCATTTCACCACTAGCGTAGGTGGAATGCCGCCATTTTGGATTTTGCCGGCGCGCATGTAGAAATAGTTCGGTCGGCCTAATCACACAATTCTTTCTAATTAATATTCAGTTCATTTCTAATACCACTTGTTATCAACACGAAGTCCTTTTAGTCTGAAAACATTCGCCTGGAACCCAATAGCACCACTTTTCAACATCATCTATCATCTAGCGTAGATGCCACTGGGTTGGCGGTGACACGGCTGGCCTGTTCACGATGGTTAAAAACCTTTACCAAAATGTAGTAATCTGCACTACTTTCAAGATGGAAACCTAGCACCTGCGCTAGTGGTGTTACAGAAGATAACGCCATCTAGTGTCAAGTGTGGGCCGAGCGTCAATCTCGTTCCCAGATCTGGGCTAAGTACAGTAATACACCGCCTGTACATTTCGTGTACATTTGAGGCAGAACCGCCACGCAATATCTACCCGAAGGAAATAATCAATTTAGAAATATCTGTTTTGGCACAAAAACATCTGTTTTACACTTACAAATACGTTTTGTGCACGTCTAATTTATGCGGACATAACCGCCCATAGTTCACGATGGTTAAAAACGTTTACCAAAATGTAGTAATCTGCACTACTTTCAAGATGGAAACCTAGCACCTGCGCTAGTGGTGTTACAGAAGATAACGCCATCTAGTGTCAAGTGTGGGCCCGAGCGTAACGAATCTCTGGACGCCATGTTCCCGGAACGCCGCGAAGCGGCCAATCTGCGAAGCGCTGTGATATGGTTATGTAAATAATTTTTCGAGAATGACTAAAAATGGGCTGTGCTTCGCGACTAAGGCGCATTTGAGGCTGGAACGCATGGGGAACGATGAAGACCGTAGACTGAAGTTTGAGACGTGGAATTGAGTAAGCAGAGCGTGAAATTATTATTTGCGGGCCTAATTTAGGTTTGGTGTATACGTCACACAACGCCGCCGACTTGCGCGCCGCCGCCTGGTTACCCAGCCTCGTCCCAGGTGTAGTCACAGGCAACAGGAGTTCGTCTACAACACTGAGACACGGCCCTTGAGACACCCCTGTGAGAGACAACACGTACACCCTTTAGTATGTAGGCCTATGCATCCCCTCTGTACTATAATAGGCCTATAGGCTAGAGTCTGTACACCCGAACCATGGAGAGGTACACCCCTCCATGGTTCGGGTGTCCATCGTTCATGTCATAGGCCTATTGTATGCCAAGCCACTGTTCTGTTTTCGACGTAGGCCTACATGGGGTGTTCGAAAAACATGGACTATGGATCAATGGACTCTGGACTACTGGACTGTGGAAACCATGGACTGACCAGTCATGAATGCCTCACTGACATGCGCCGCCTGCCTCTGTTTTCATGGTTGTGTACGAAGACGTCATCGCGAATAACACACCAGTCTTGCGCATGCATAATAGGCTACTGAATTTTCATTACTTGTTGATGAAAAATAATGCCTTTAATTTGCTCGGGAAGAGACGGCGAAAAACTGGCTAGGCTACTCTCCATGCACACCGATATTAGGCCCAACAAGATCATTCTAGGCTGCTGAAGCCTTGTGAATCAAACAGAGAAGACAAAGACATTTTTATATGAAAATTCGAAGTTTGTTAGCTACATGTAAACGAACATTCGATGTGACAACACACACGG
>NMRB01000042.1:83430-128087 GCA_002633025.1 Notospermus geniculatus
AAACCCCCGGCGTGATTGGTGAATTTCCTGGGTCAAAGGTCGGTCACCTTCTATCTGCATTCTGGTACGTCAGCCGTATTGAGAATTGAATAAATTTACATAATTTACATAAAATTTTCAAGTGACGTCACTGTCAGAATTCCTCCACAAATGGCGGCCACGACTGGTCCTACCATTCAAAAGCGACACCATCGGTAGGACCAGGTACTAGTCTAGGCTTTTAAGAAAAGGCGGTGACAGACTGGTGTGTAAGCAACGCGTCGGGATAGACTGGTTCCCGTCTTTGCCGCTGCACTCCCGCTGGCGCTCACGTTCCGCTATACAAATAGCGGAACGTGAGTGCAGCCAAAGACGGGAACCAGTCTAGCGTCGGGAAAGCGTTCAACCAATAAGGGAGGCGGTAACAGGCGGAACGAAACACCGACCGATAGTCTCGCGCAACCAGCCCCTCGGTCATACTCCGAGGTCGCCAGACCGAGGGTCTGGCACGGGACGCAATTTCCATTGAATTTTCTTATTCCGAAAATTCAAAATAAGGGGAGCTTCGCTGATTGGCTAGTCACTACCAATGCGTCATGGATTTCAAAAGTTGGTGACGTAGGCTGCAGGAGGAATAATGGCTGCGCCCAGATCACTCGAAGCGTGAAAATTAGCGAGATGAATCGCCTCAATCTGTGTTGTCAAGTCAATTTATAGTGTCTTTCATTGGAATTCCGACAGGTATGTATATAATTTTTCGATTGAGGACGAAATTGTGGTATAAAAAGTGCGGTAGGGCTAACAGCAAGGGCTACAAAATACTCGCAAGCTGCATGCTTTTTGCATTGATTGTGCATTGTGTTCTACGTCATCGGCGGTAGACTGTCGGCCATGATGGTTTTACAAGTCAAAGTAACCATCCGGACCAGACTCTAAAATTGGAAATTTATTGGAAATTGCAAGAGTCTGGTGGCACGAGACTAACCGACCGAAGAATCTCATTGGCGGAACGCCTGCACGACGCGTCGCATACGCAACAGTCTGTCACCGGCTTCAGTTGCCACTTTTTACACACTGTTCTATACAAATGGCGTATTATTTGTTGCAACCCATCCACTTTTGTATCTTATGTGTTATGTAACTTATGCGAACGGTTTGCTGCGCATTTGCATGCAAATGGTTTGCTAGTGCGCATTCAGCCAGCACACGACATGACGCCATTGAACGTTTACGTTGACATGGTTGACGTTTTTCCAATCCAAGTTCCTCGGCCCACTCAACCGGAAACTTTCGATCCTATTATACAAACACCTTGGTATATGCTGTATTATGACTGTCATCTGTTGCAGGGTCTACGTCCCCAGCGTCTTGCTGCTGTGCTTCACCTTGCCGACGATCATACCACATCTCCTTTGGGGAGAGTCCATTGCCAACGCATACTTCATATGCGCGATGTTGCGATATTGTCTCACCCTCCACGCCACCTGGTGCGTGAATAGTCTTGCCCACTTGATCGGAATGCGACCATATGATCGTTTCATCAAGCCGGCGGAGAATTTGTGGGTTGCCTTTTGGGCCATGGGTGAAGGTTTTCACAATTACCACCACGTGTTTCCCCAGGACTATGCCACAAGCGAGTTCGGTTGGAGGGTAAATTTCACAACGATGTTCATTGACTTCATGGCCGCCATCGGCCAGGTTGAGGGCAGGAAAATGATACCAGCTGATATTGTGACGAAAAGGAGAGAGAGAACCGGAGCTAAAAAGGATATGTAGGAAATTGAGTTGACATTGTTGTTTATTCGTGTTTTCAATACAATATACGTGCTGTTCACGACATTTTTTCCGCAGGGGGAAGATTGCTGCCTTTTGCACAGGCACTGAAGATCTTGTACAAGGGGTGACCACGAAATTGGGGTCATTTTACAACTTTACATTTAAAATAAAACGTTAAGTGTTCCAAATGACTAGAGAATGTAAAGTGTACATTCTGCCAGAGCAAAAATCAACTTCTGTATATGTCCAAATGTACATTTTTAGTTGTAAGTATTGTTTATATATTCATTGTTGCTGCTTTTGTTGTTTTGAAACAGATTTTTTCATGCAATAACAATGACAATGCAGGAGGACTCATCATGTACAATCGTCACCTGTCATTGACTTCAAATCAGCGGTGTCACTTACTTTGTTACGTTGTTACGATGGTTGACATCGCCCAAACTGTCGTCTTCCGGTCATTTGCCCGAGATGATCCCAACTCAACATGTGATATTCGTGAACCAATGGGTGATTTCAAAGTTGGTGTTAACACCAGGTGTTAACACTGACACCAACACTAACCCCCATCTGAACACCAACTTTGAAGTCAAGCAGTGTCGTCAGTATACCGTGGCATTACTCGGGGGTGTGTTGTTGGACCTCTGTAACACACCCACCACCCCTGCAATGCATGCCTCAAGTCCCTGTGGGCTGAACCAACAATGACTGGTTCCGATTCCTCTGGGTACGAGATTGACTTGTGGCTCAACGAGATGAGTGGGAATTCCCATGTGATAGTGTGCTAAAAATAAACGGTGCGCGATGGCTAAAAATAGCGTCATGGAATTCCCAAGGCTTGACACACTTCGTACACGTAGTCATCCGGCGGCATCAATGCATGCATTGAGAACACAACGCCTCCACAACATCGAAGTTCAGCAAGTGGTGAATGAATGTGGATCATAGCTACGATAGAGGGGCAGCGCATCGTAACCAGGCCCGATACTAATGGATGGCTTTTGTGTTGGAAATCGATCGGACCCGGATGTCACTTTCATTTCCCGCATTAGCCCATGTGTTCATCACGTGTTTGTGACCTATTTTTAGACGATTGCCGGCGCTATCAGGTGATCGTCTGGCATCACGCCATCAACTTTGATACGCTCAGGCACTCTGTGTCATCATCGCGACCCATGGCACGTACCGAATACCAAAGTCCACTGAATAACCTTACTTAACTGAGATCTCATCCGGTAATTTTCACTTTATGATATACTTTCAACGTGAGCGACTGTTGTAACCACGTGGACTTATACTGCGCGGTACCGTTTCATACGCAGGTAGGTGAAAGCCCCGTCCCCAGACTGTGTTGTGTCTTTGCTGTCTTTCTAAAACTTGCATGGCGAATTCTGTTGTGTTCGATTACTTTTCGGGAGAGGCAAGCCACCGTTCCGTCACATATTTTTGGTCACATCCAATCCAATTTTGTACCGTGAAAAGTGCCACGGGCCTGACGGGGTTTTCGTTCCTCAGTGTTTTCTTTCATAGTACAAGTGTAAAGTTTTTCAGTGTTTCCGTGTGTCAGTGTTCCCCCTATTGTTCTGGAAACACCGGCAGATAGATCGACCACAGGCGGCCGAAGTTTTGTCACAAAATAGGGTGAAATGTACGTTGGGGGTAGTAGTCCGTAGTAGAGGCTATGCACGTGACGTCATCAGCCAGCGTGACGCCATGTTGGATGGAACTGCGCAGCGCTTTTGACGGTTTTTACCTGCGCAGTTCCATCCAGCGTAGCGTCATGACCCATTGATGACGTCATTTGTGTTCGTTTACTTGCCTGGGCCTCCCCGGAGTAAATTTCTGAGCAACCGTCGCGCATGCTCAATAAAGCCACATTCACGAACGCTGTTGGGTCTCACCCGTGTAAGTTTGCACCACGTGATCAGGCAAACTGACGGCAAGCAATGGCACTGACACACCAGCAGACGACATGGACGACCAGAAGATGTAAGTCGCCCTGGCAGCAATTTTATCCTCCCTATCTGCATCTATAGTTGCATGCTAACCATTATTTATATCCAGTTTGGGTAAAAATGGTGGATTCGGCACGTTCGACGCCATTGTGTTGAAAGGCATTCTGGGATACTTCCCCAACTAATCACCTCGGCGAGGTGATTACTTCGGGCAGGCCCGACAGACCCCAGATCATGACGTCACACGAAAAAGAACGCCGATGGGTCTCACCCAGGTGAGGCCCAGGCAAGTAAACGAACACGCTAAATATATAAAAAAGACAAGGTGAGCAAGCGCCGAGACCAGATTTTCACCCCAAACACGTCGCATTCAAAGGGCCAAAACTTAGCTAAAACCAGGCCTAATCGACTCGAACGAACTCACCGAGTATGCTATGTGTCGGCACCTACCGTCAGAACATCAAAGTTTTGAAATTGATGACAGGATTGTGACATAAATTGACATTTTAATTAGGCCGGGGTTATCAGTCAGGAATTTTCGCCCGATCGCCAGTTGTCGGTCAATTGAACTGCGCAGCTTGAAGGAATGGCGCGCATTTCAATCTACCAACTTGCAGTTCATCGCATTGGCCGACAAGCATGCAGCCCATTTGGACAGCCCATTTGGACTGCTAGCGGTTGTGGGTCGATTGGCCCATCAAATGTTTGATTCACCGACGGAAGCAGACGACAGAAACTGTCAATTTTGAGCGAAGTGGACGATGAAAATCATTTTATTTCAGCTGCGAATTTCTGCAGCAAGAAAGATATGAACTAGGCTGCTTTCCAAATTTATGATCTTAGTAAATCGTCCCAATAATCTCTCTGTCCTTGGAGGAATGGTTCCTCCCGGGTTCATAGATCTGTCAGATCTTTTCGACATGGAGAACCCCCTGCTCTCTTACCACCCTGGTGGCACATTTTATTTTGGTTCCCGATCTTGATGATCGGGAACCATATTTTTTGGGTGTTGTCAGTGTGTGTGTGTGTGTCTGTCCGTCTGTCACGCCTCCATTACCTCCTTCAACAGCTACAGCTCTGGCCCCGTATTCATAAAACTACTAAAAGTCTAAGTATGACACTTCCTTTGTTCAACACAAAAAGATAAGTGTCACACTTAGACTTACCGGTAAGTTGCTTTATGAATACGGGGCCTGGTTACACATCCTACCCCTAGGTTTGTCAACCTGGACAATCAAGAGATAATCATTTTCAACATCAGGTCCTCCATCATGACGTAATCAACATTACGGTTGTCTCCGTCACGCTTTTGTCTGATGACGTAACCTGGTAACTCGGCTACTAGGTAACCCAGAGCAATGGAATGGGTTCTATCAAAAATAGATAAGATATTTTTGGTTCTATCCTTAGGTTTTCATACCCTAGGAATCGAATGGACTGACAACATTTGATCTGAGATTTTGGGAGTCATGAACCAAGTGTTAGTTCATGCCTGCTTAGCCGACGACTGGACTATTTAAAATTCTCAGCCTCACGCGTCCGTGTGATTGAGATATTATGAGATTTTGATATATCTCTGCCTGTGGTAGAGATAGAGGCATATCACCCATACTGATGTTATTGAGGACGCCCATTTCGATTATGCAATGACCTTGGTGATCAAAGGTCAAGGTCAAGTTCAAACTGGCTGAATTAGCCATCCCCGATAGGTTTACTCAAGGATCCCTGTTCCAGTTACCCAATACTTCTCAAGGTCAGAGGTCAAGGTCACACAACCGTCACAGATAACATGAGGTATGTCAGAACCTGGTGATGGTGGAAGCCTAGAAAACCTTCACCTACGCCTCGATTATCAAGGACGAACTTTCAGATAATGCAATGACCTTGAACGTCAGAGGTCAAGGTCAAACAGTTCTAAAGTGCAAATTTGCTCAATTTCAAGAGAAAACTAATTAGAAGTCTGAACCTCCTCCTATAGGTTTAATCAAGGATGTCTGTTCCAGTTACGCGAAAAATTGCTCAAGGTCAGAGGTCAAGGTCACAGTTAACCAGCTCTAGAGTTGTAGGCCCCTAAACCCTTCACTTCCGATGGATATTAGCATAGGAAGGCGACTTGTGATCAAATAGGGATTGTTGTGACAGGTCCCATTTATCTTTCTCTTCTCTGCACCTGTAATTTCAGCACGGGCAGATACGTCATTAAATGCGCAGGACTGTTTTTTTGACAGTGTTGAAAGTACCGCCCCTCGATCGGATGATTTTCGGCCAATTGGCCGACGCCTTATTATTAAGTCACAGTTGGTTACATTATTAGCTCACCGGGGTGAGCTATTACGATGGTGCAGCGTCCGTCGTCCGTCGTCGTGTTCCGTTAGCAGGGCACGTTTCGTAACCGCGGGGGCTATTGATCTGAAACTTGGTACATACATAGCCCTAGGTCAGATGACCCATGACACCAAGTTTCGGCCCGATTCGGTTGTTGGCTTGGCCACCACGTGGCCAAAACCAAAAACACAAAAAGTGCAACAACTCCTGAACTAATGACTGGATCATCTCCAAATTTTTATCATAGGTGTATCTAATGAGGATACATGAAATATGTAACGGGTTTTTGATTTGACCTACTTTTCAAGGTCACAGAGGTCAAAGTTCGACAAAAGTGACGAACCTGCCACAGTTTGTCATTATTTCACCGAGCGACTTCATATTTTGCATAAACATGCATTGGAGGGGTACCTTAAAAAATACCAAGTTTCGGCCCGATTGGACATCCAGTATGGCCGCCAGGTGGCGTAACCTGAAAATCAAGTAAGTGCTATTACTCGGGAACGGCTTGACGCAGAGTGCTCAAATTTGATATTTACCTCCATCTAGATGACCTTTACATGCATGTCAAATTTCGGCCTGATTTGACTTCAAACATGGCCACCAGGTGGCGTAACCCCAAAATCATCAAAGTGCTGTAACTCAGGAACGCCTTAACCCAAAGCGCTCCAATATACTATCCTATGTGGCCCCCTGCAGATGACCTTTATGTCCATGTGAAGTTTCGGCCCGATCGGACATCCAATATGGCTGCCAGGGGCGTAGCCCGAAAATCATCAAAGTGCTGTAACTCGAGAACGACTTGACCCAAAGCGCTCCAATGTGCTATGTGGTCCCCTGCAGATGACCTTTATATATGCATGTGAAGTTCCGGCCCGATCGGACATCCAATATGGCCACCAGGTTGCATAACCCAAAAATCATCAAAGTCCTACCTGGGAATGACTTGACCGAGATTGCTCATAACTGATATGTACCTCCCTCTGTCATTAGACTATTATGTCCAACCGGTTAGCACATGGTCCATGGACCATTTCATTTGGTCGTTTTGTTACTCGGGCACGACGAGGACAGTGACCAGTGTACCACGTGATCAAATCTGTCATGGTTTCTGGGGAATTTCTCGGACGGGGTGGATTATTCTCGTAAATAAATGTCGATTAATATCACAATGAGGTCAGTAATTTCAAAACTTTGATCAGTGTTCTGACGGTAGATGTCGACACATAGCTTGCTCGGTGAGTTCGTTCGAGTCGATTAGGCCTGATTTAAGCCAAGTTTTGGCCCTTTGAATGCGACGTGTTTGGGGTGAAAATCTGGTCTCGGCGCTTGCTCACCTTGTCTTTTTTATATATTATAGTAGGACTACTACCCCCAACGTACATTTCACCCTATTTTGTGACAAAACTTCGGCCGCCTGTGGATCGACATTCTCTGCTGTGTGTCCTCCATTGTCGAGTCGCGGCTTATTCCGTCAGACAATAGCAGGGGAACACTCACAGATGGGGAACGCTCAAAAACGTTACACCGGGGTATGGGGAAGATGCTGTGAAACGAGAGTGACAGGTTTTTCTGTTTTGTCCCATTCAAAAACATGGCTCCAAGCTGTCTTTTGTACGGAAACACTGCAATGGAGAACACTAGCAAACGTAACACCGGTATTACCAGGAATAAATAACAGGAATATTTATTCCTGGTATTAATACCTAATAGAGAATAGTTGTCCGTCGTTGCCAACTTGGCGTAGAACGGTGGACGGAAGTGCTGCGAGTGGAATTCAGGAATTTCAGACGGAGAATTACCATTTCTTGAAAACGTTGAGGTGCACTGATTAGTCATGCATGGGGCCAAACATTTTGTCCATTGGTTCTATATTATTAAAATTTATCTAATTACAGATTTCTGACATTCAGCCGTGATAGTGACGATGGCGCCAAGGGTACCAGGTGAAGCAATCCGCGCCGATGCGCGTGACCACTGCGACCTGGTTCAAGATGCAGTGATCAATGCGGACACCGACACCACCAAGTTGCCGCCGAGATGTAAACAGTTAGTCTGGAGGAACGTCATCCTCTTTATTATTCTACATGTTGGATCTCTCTACGGAATTTATTGCATCTTCCATGCTAAACTTCTAACTTTGGTCTGGGGTAAGTTTTTTTTTGTTCTACAAGAACGTGGCTGGTGGCTGGGGAATGTTCTCTAAGCGCACTTAGGTCAAAAACAATTAACTCAGGATGAAAACAATAGGCCCACCGTTGAAAACAAAGCCCTCATTAGCCAACTGCCGTGTGATTCACCCAAGTGGCTGTGTCACTAACTATGCTAATTTATTCGTGACGTATTACTAGGGAAAACTTCATTCGAATTTGACCCACCCAGAGCACGCTGGACGCATGGTTTCTGCATGATAATTGCACTTTGTTGAATTTCCCATCACATTCATTGCTTAATTTGTTCACTAGGCCGCTCTAATCAGGGAAATGACATGTTCATTATGCAAATTCCCTAGTGTGACATCACTTAATGAGGCAGTCTTACACCATTCTGATTTTAGCTGGGTCATTCACAAAATCAACCATAACTTTCTTACCGCTTGGAATTTTTTCACCAAATAAAAATCTTTTTCACTGTAATTCTGTGCCAAATGATTATACAAGCTGCAAAAAATGGTGCAATAAGGACTTTAAGTGTAAGGTCGACCTTTAGCTATTGTTTGCAGGGTAGAATACAAAACATTAAGGTCGACCTTACACTTAAGGAAGCTTCTAGAATACGGCCCTAAGTAGTTTATGAATACAATGTATATGCCATAGACGACTTCACATCGCTTATTCTGTTGAAGAAATGAATGGATGGAAGATGATGTCACACGGGAATCAGTCTGAGTCTATTGGAAATGAAGAACCCTAATATCACCCTGTAAACTCATTGTCGGTCCTTATATTCTTGCTGTAATTATAAGCTGTTCTTATTTATTTCTAGCTGTCATATGTTATAATATTGGTGCCCTGGGTGTGACGGCCGGCGCTCATCGGTTATGGTCCCATCGGGCGTACAAAGCTAAACTTCCCCTGAGAATATTGCTGGCCATGTGCAACTCCGTATCATTTCAGGTGAGTTGGGAAAATATCCCCAAGGCGGATTGTTCCCGTTGTTGTGGGATAGGCCTGTAGTTTTACACTGCAGGATCGGCAGTCTCGATCTAACGTGACCTCTGATTCCGGATGTTGGCCATAGTTCTCAACACTGACTAACAGACAATTGAATTGGCCGCACTTAACTCGCCGTAAACTCAACCAACAATGTCAAGTTGTGCTAACAAACCTATAAGCTTAGTTAGAACCATTTTAACAATCTTGTCGTCCAAAAAAGGAAAAAAATTGTGAAAATCGTCACCTGTTGGTCGCTTTCAGAACGATATCTTCGAATGGTCGCGAGATCACCGTGTTCACCACAAATACACTGACACCCACGCAGACCCCCACAATGTCAACCGCGGCCTCTTCTTCGCTCACATGGGTTGGTTGTTGGTGAGGAAACACCCGGATGTGATCGAGAAAGGAAAGGCGTTGGATCTGAGTGACCTCAAGAATGATCCTGTGGTTTCTTTTCAGAGAAGGTAGGTCTTTTAAGAAAAGGCGGTGACAGACTGGTGTTTAAGCAACGCGTCGGGAAAGCGTTCAACCAATAAGGGAGGCGGTAACAGGCGGAACGAAACACCGACCGAAGAATCTCATTTGCGGAACGCCTGCACGACGCGTCGCATACGCGGCAGTCTGTCTCCGGCTTCAGTTGCCACTTTTTACACACTGTTTTATAGAAATGGCGTATTATTTGTTGCAACCCATCCACTTTTGTATCTTATGTGTTATGTAACTTATGCGAAAGGTTTGCTGCGCATTTGCATGCAAATATGGTTTGCTGCGCATTCAGCCAGCACACGACATGACGCCATTGGACGTACGTTGACATGGTTGACGTTTTTCCAAGTCCCTCGGCCCACTCAACCGGAAACTTTCGATCCTATACAAACACCTTGGTATATGCTGTATTATGACTGTCATCTGTTGCAGGGTCTACATCCCCAGCGTCTTGCTGCTGTGCTTCACCTTGCCGACGATCATACCACATCTCCTTTGGGGAGAGTCCATTGCCAACGCATACTTCATATGCGCGATGTTGCGATATTGTCTCACCCTCCACGCCACCTGGTGCGTGAATAGTGTTGCCCACTTGATCGGAATGCGACCATATGATCGTTTCATCAAGCCGGCGCAGAATTTGTGGGTTGCCTTTTGGGCCATGGGTGAAGGTTTTCACAATTACCACCACGTGTTTCCCCAGGACTATGCCACAAGCGAGCTCGGTTGGAGGGTAAATTTCACAACGATGTTCATTGACTTCATGGCGGCCATCGGCCAGGTTGAGGGCAGGAAAAAGATACCAGCTGATATTGTGACGAAAAGGAGAGAGAGAACCGGAGATAAAAAGGATATGTAGGAAATTGAGTTGACATTGTTGTTAATATTCGTGTTTTCAATACAATATACGTGCTGTTCACCACACAAGAGGACATTTTTTTCCGCAGGGGGAAGATTGCTGCCTTTTGCACAGGCACTGAAGATCTTGTACAAGGGGTGACCACAAAATTGGGGTCATTTTACAACTTTACATTTAAAATAAAATGATAAGTGTTCCAAATGACTAGAGAATGTAAAGTGTACATTCTGCCGGGGGAAAAATCAACTTCTGTATATGTCCAAATGTACATTTTTAGTTGTAAGTATTGTTTATATATTCATTGTTGCTGCTTTTGTTGTTTTGAAACAGATTTTTTCATGCAAGGGAGCATCCATTAAGTACGTACGCACTGAGGGGGGAGGGGGTGTCTATGACAAAGCGTACACTATGCGTACAGGGGGGAGGGGGGTTTATAGCCGTGCGTACGTACGCAACCCAAGAACCATTCTGAAGAAACAAAAAACTGCTTGAATCAGTTAGATGCCATGATTTATTATTGAGCAAAAAAATGGCAGCCACTTCTTGTCAAATTCGGGGAAATGATTTCCAGGAAAATCAATTGATGTTAGTAGGTCTTGCCAAGGTATATCCAGAATGGTCTACGTGACAATGCTAGGAAACAATCGATACTTCAGAAAACGTTGACACAGTTTGGCCGTCTGCCATACACGCTATTCAATCATGAATAGGTTGGGTATGAAGTGATACGTTCGGCTGGATCTGTGCAGTCCACTGGATCGTGGTGGTCTACCTGTTTATTTGATTATTAGTTTGAATATGGAACTGGGATAAACACACGACTATCTTACATGTAGATATCAGTTGTTTTTTTTAACGCATTTGAAGTAGACATCTTGACGGAGTGTATTTGTCTGAATTCGTCAGTTGGATCTAGCTTTGTCCCTGTCCGGGGGTATCCTGAGTTGTTACCTACCGTAGAAGCATGTTTGTGACAACATGGTGCGATTTTTTTTCGTCACGGCACGGAGGTACATGTAAGTATTTGATTTCTCATTACCTTTTCTTGACAATTTGTAAGTAGGCCTAAATCATGCGCCATTTGTGCTGTGTTGGTGTCGTGGCTCAGGTGACTGACTAATAGGTGTCTGAAAGTTGTGGGAACAAATCCCTAAGGCCGGGTTCACTTAGAGCTACACATAACGGTACATGGACACAGTGAAAAACAAAGGTTTCATGGTCTTGAATCCTTTGTCTTGGAGTCATTGTTCGCTGGTGTGTCCATGTACCGTGTAGCTGTATGTGAACCCGGCCGTAGGAACTACGTGGCATTAGACTGATAAGTCGAGCCTGATTGCCTCATCTCATTTAGGTATTAGATTGGGGCCTAGCTGGTGGAGATTGTATCTAGTGTTGCAGCAGCTGCATCAAGCTCCCAATGGAATGGAAAAGGTCCCTTAAACCTAGCGTCCACTAGGGCGCGGACAAGACGCGGAATGCGAATTCAGTGAATCCGCATTCATTCGGCAACCTCTCCGCATGTTCTTGAAAGGTTCCGTTTACTGTCTTTATCATTCCTGAACAGTTCGCGGCATTTCTGCACGTTCGGGAAAGGGTAAAACGACCATTAGGATTTGATGCGGAAGCAATGTTGAAATGACACATTTGCTTCCGGAACCCTTCCTAATGTTGTCGGCGCTCTAGTGGACGCCACCCATTATCAATAACAGTCCAAGCAAGCAATCTTTGAGTCTGCAATGCAGTCTTGGCAATGTTAAATGACTTGTGTACATTTTAAATGTTTAGTTCAATTGAGGATTTATTTCAAGCAAACTAAAAGGTACAGTGCATTAAGATAAATTTTCCAGGGCTGAAGCAGGCATTAATAGCCTTGGAGTTTAAATGTGAAACCTTAGTCCTCATCAACCAATAATTTCCATCAGTATGTGTACAGTTTATTTAGTCAATACAATGTTCATATCCATGTGAGCAAGCTCATCAGCCATCATCAGACTGTAGGCCTAGGCCTATCCATATTCAGTGAAGTGGCGCAAAAAGAGGTTCCGTTTGCAAAAGTATAGGCCAAGAGCTAGATATAACAAATTGTACTTTTTGACTTTTTATGGCGTAAACCAATGCCGCACGTCTTTTCCAGGTTAGAATTGAACTCATAATCAGCCAGAGATTTCCATCAGTAAGTAATGTATTTGTTGTTCAGTCTATGGCAGTAATCCACGTGTCTATGTCAGTACACTCATAGATTCCTAGGGCCTATGTCAGTAGGCTCTTACCTTAGCGTATTAAAACCAAAATTATCGCCAAAAATTCTCAAAGCACTGACATTTAATGCAATCTCAATGGGGAACCCGCACACTAACGTCACAACGTGGCGCTGCGAGCGATGTGACCGAAATCTCTTTTTTCTAACGTTATTTCCATTTATTTCTGGCGTGAAAATAAACCATTTGTGTTGGTCGCATGGCAGTAAAACTTACATCATCGTGTAGCAGATGAAATTTTCTTTTAAACTCATTCCTTTTTTTCTTAAAATTAAGAGATCCGATAGCGATAAGGACAACGTCATTTGTGTGATTCTTCCTGTAGAAAAATGTACAGGAAATTTTTTCATGACGCAACGTCAACACCTAAAATGACGTCAATGACGTCGTTTCGGTACAATCGCTCGCAGCGCCGACCTGTCGGGATAAACCGCAGGGCGGGTTCCTCATTACAGTGATTTGTGATACCACTGTCAATTAAGTGCTTCTTAACGTTTTGGGTCATTTCCTGCCGCCACTGGCGTACGTGCCTTGGACCATCAGTCTTAATGGTTCTTATCTTGATTTGATAAGGACAATTCTTATGTTGCAATGTATTTTCCAGACGCCAACTTCTGAGGTCACATTGGATGCTCTGTTGGAGACCATTCTGTTATATCACTTGTCGAAAAAAGGTATTGTACTTTTGACTTTCATAAATTGACTTGTCTGCCCCCAGGTTTGAGCAACAGTATTTTCTAGAAGTACCCGAAATTTCTTTAAAAATTGAAGAGATGTTCTTTATATGTGACCTGATCTTGCAAAAGTAGGCGCCATGTTGCAGGTGATCATCAGTGGTCATCAGTTTACTCAACTAGTAATTATCACTGCTGTCTACTACTATTGTCAACCTGCAAGTTCTTGGTCAGAAACATTTGAAGGGACAGAAAAAAGGAAAGGACATGCATCATTTCTATTAAGTTGACCAAATTTTCCCAATCAGAAATCTTCTGTTGGAGGGAGAAATTAAAACATATTTTGCCTAATTTTGGCAATTTTTTATGTCACATGAGGGAAAAAACAAAAAAATAATGAATTTCATTTTGGGGGGGGATTTTCAGCAGCAGTGGGCTCGCTGACCAACTTATTAAAAGATTCAGGCCTAATGCCAATCTCACTAGCCCAGAGGTACAGCGTTCCGTGTTTTTGGTTTGCTCCACTTGTAAGGTGAAACCATCTGACCTTGTGTTGGAGATTGGCCTAATGCACTTCAGCATGTTCAGTAGCAGGTGGTCAGTGTTTAAATCAAATTTCACAAAAAAAATTTCGATTACTGGGAATTGTCAATTCCACAACAAGAAATGATAAAATGGTACAATATTATGAACACGCTCGTTGCTGACAATATCGATATCTAGTTTATGCTGACAAGCATTTTGATTTCGGGGAATTTATTTTTCCACAATAAAATCTGATATGAAGAGCACATCCAGGACATGATCACTTGGATGTCTGTCACACTAGGTACAAGTTGGATGTTTTGTAAGTTTCGTTTTATTCAATTAACTCACCTGCCCCAGAGTCCAGCAGACGGCATCTTCTGTCAAAGCTTTCTCACATCCTATGGTATTGATTATTGAAAAACATTATTAATTTGAAGAAAGGTTGTTCCTATCAACCACCTGAAGAATGTTTCTTCAAATTCTCCTCAATTCATTCCCAAGGACGCTAGAAAACTCCACCAGAGAAGGCACTGTCTGCTCAAACCTGGGGCTGATGACCATTGGATGACCAATTTGGGCTGATGACCAATGTACAAAGAGGATTCATTGGGATTCATTGGCCAATGTCTGACTCAACCTGCTGCAGGCGTGGATCCAAGGGGGGCACCCGGAGCATCTGTAAATCTGTAAAATCGACCACGAAATTCTGAAATTTGGAGCAAATGATTGAAATGCACCGCAGATGTCAATGTTTCTAACACAATGAAATCGTGGATCCTGTGCAGAAATGAGAGTCAGTGATGATGGTGATCAGACTAAACAACAGGGGGAAAACCTAGGGTCTGAGGCTGGCTTTCCATCCGAGTGATTTAGCAATGAATCTTGCACTGAAAAGTCGATGTAGTGTATTTTTATCGAGATTTTTCATGACCGCACCTTGGCGCATGAGGATCATCTTGATAGAAACACACATTGTCAACTTTTTGGTGCGAGATACAGGCATGTTAAATCGCTCCAAGGAAAAGCTAGCCTTAGGATTTTCCATACTGAAAGTGAAAGTTTTAAACATTTGAAATCCCTCTTTTAAATCATGTTTTTGTTTTTTCTCTAGACAATTTCAGGTGAGAATGCAGATGGAAACTGATGAAGAGCCGGGGAATCCTTGGCCTCGGCTGAAGGACAAACTTGTCAGTGTGCTCAGTGTATATGAGGTTCACTCATTTGTGGACAGCTTGGGTGATAAAATTCCTCCAAGTGAGAAGAAGAGAATTCTCAGTGAAAAGAAGCGCCCCCTCCTCATAAGGAAATTTTTAGACTACCTGTCAGATCAGTGCAAGGAGAGTGGTTGTTTGAAGTTGATGATCGGAGTGAGCAGAACCAAAAACTTATATGTCCGGACAGATCCAAATAATCCATCGCNGGCCCGATCGGACATCCAATATGGCCGCCAGGTGGCGTAACCTGAAAATCATCCAAGTGCTAAAACTCAGGAACAGCTTGACCCATAGTGCTCAAACTTGATATTTACCTTCCTCTTGATGACCTTTACAAGCATGTCAAATTTCGGCCTGATTAAACTTCCAATATGGCCGCCAGGTGGCGTAACCCGAAAATCATCAAATGTGCTATAACTCGGGAACGACTTGACCCAGAGCGCTCAAATGTGCTATGTGGCTCCCTCTAGATGACCTTTATGTGCATGTGAAGTTTTGGCCCGATCGGACATCCAATATGGCCACCAGGTGGCGTAACCCCAAAATCATCGAAGTCCTGCAACTTGGGGATGACTTGACCCAGATTGCTCATAACTGACATGTACATGTACCTCTCTCTGTCATTACACTACGGGTGAGCACATGGTCCATGGACCATTTCATTTCAGAGATGTTAACAAATAGATTCAGTGTGCCTTGTAACTCATCTGCTTCCAGTTTTGAGCCAACAGTGTTTTTTGATGAAGTTTTCTAAAATGTAGTATAGGGATAGGCAGCCGCCCCTTTAAGGGCCCCCGTGTGTGTAACCCCCGTGGATTTAGTATATATAGTTAAGCGTGCGCGAGCATCGCTCTCTTATGCCTCTTACGGCTCTTATGCCTCTTACGGCTCTTATGACTCTTACGGCATGGCCTTGGGCAAGTGCAGTAGCCTGCACCTCTGTCCGCCATCCACTATGATTAATAGTTGATTGTACCTCCCCCGGTTCAAGGTGGCCACCAAGAATAACGATGTAGAAGATAAAGAATAAAGCAAGATGATGAAACCAGAACCCAAACGTTATTTACGAATATAACAAAAAGCCTCGGAAGAGAATTGGAAAAAATTGAACAAAGATTCTTCAGATGGTTCTCAGGAACAACATTTCCTCAAATAATTTTCAATCAGTACCGTAGGATGTGAGAAACCGTTGACAGAAGTCGCCATACGCTGACTCTAGGGACAGATGAGTTTAAGAGAGCCTGCTGCTTCACTTGTTCTTTATTTTCTTGTCAATCACAGGAGTGCCAAGACTGTTGATGAGTTTTACAAGAGAGTGTCAGTGCCACTCAACGTACCACCTCCACAGCAAGACCAGAAGATATGCTGGGAAACCATTTATGAAGAAATAGAGAAGTTGAAACGAGGTTGGTTGATGGCAACTAGGTTTAGAACAACTGATTCAGTTGTTGAGGGATCAACTTTTTTGTCAAATATTGTTTGCTTGCTACTGACGGAAGACAAAGAACCCTCTATAACGTATGAGTGGTTTGAGCTTCTGACCTGGTTCGGCCTAGGCAACTTTCCTAAGACACAATAGTTCTACATGGGCAGATCCTGAGCCAGGATTTGAGAAAAGATGGGGCACCTTGTGCTAGGAACATTGAAATTTGTCCCCAATTCCAGAATTTCTCGGTCGATTTACTGGTTTGTTGTCATTGTTTTTTAGACGTCGTACTCGTGTTGGATAGTTTTGAATCCTTGCTAAACCCCAGGAGCCGAAACAAAGATGTTATTGAGATCTTGAGACGAATACTGTCTATCGAGAACGGCAAGGTGAGTGCACAGTGCAGTTTTATATTCCTTATACTGCAAAATCAGCTATATTCATGTGAGTTTCAATTTTGCAATTCAAGGGGGTGTATCTTGGTGATTGTAAAATTTGAGCAGCAAAAATGTGTGGCGGTAATAAAATTACAGATCAGAAATTTTGATTTTTAAACATTTTTTCTGATGAGCTTTACATAATTACATGTACATGTATATTTCTAAATTTCCAAAATCTGACATTTTATGAGTTTTAAAAACGTTGATTCAAAACGTTCACCATTGGTACCTGTAGGAGCAAGTACATTTAGATTGACAAAAATAGGCCCAAACATAATGGGCCGTATTCACCAAGGGTGATCATCGCGCGATTAAGACTTAGACGCGTGTAACTTCACTAAATGCACACACTTCCACCATGCTTTTGAAGAAGGTACACGCGTCTAAGTCTTAATCGCGCGATGATCACCCTTGGTGAATTCGGCCCAATGTGTGTTTGACGCAGAGCACAGTGAATTTTAAAATTTGTGGAAGTCTCTTGTTCTGCACAAAGACTTCAATATTATTGCAAATGGTGAATGGTGTCACATCAAGTGCTCTAGATTTGTGTTTGTTCCATCTCTCATACATACAGACATACAGATGATATTGTTGCCACTCTTATGGTACAATTAAAATGTTGATTTAATAAAAAAATGATCGAATTGGAACTTATCAGTTTGTGGTATGATTGGGGTCACTTCCTCTTAATAGCGTCATTTAGACTTTGTTGATTGTTCCCTGTGATCTTTGATTTTAAAAGTGTCATGACAGGAAAACATGATTTATTTGTTCATATTTTGCCTGAATTCACTGTCTCTTTCATTTTCTCCTTTTTTCTCTCGATATGTTAAAAGTTTTTGTCTCTTTGAGTCCACTTATTTTTCACACGATTTCTCACTGCTTTTGTCTCATGAGTCCACTTTTTCTCTTATTTTCACACACTTTGTCAGTACTTATGTCTCTTAAAGAGAATTAATCGCAGCAGTCAAAAATGACACTAAGAATTATTTGTGGCCACGAAATTCACAAATTTAAAAATACAAATTCCCTATTTTGGTGGATTACATCCCTAGGTAAGCCTAGATTTGCAGTTGGCCGTGTTCTAAACGCTATTCGCTGGCTACAAAGCCACAGCAGTTGTGCAGATACTGGCATACTATTAATAGTGGGCAATAAATTCCCAATGTGAATAAAATAATAGATTCAAGATGGCGGCATTTGATTCAGACACCTTACCGACACGACCAATTCGCTTTAAGCCCACCTTTTCTTTCACGTTTTATTTGTCACTTTTGTCTCTCAAGTATGTTTTAATTCTTTCACTTTCTCTTGTTTTTAGCTCAGCTGACCAAAGGTCAGCAGAGCTAGTCAAATAACTATTCAGTGGCGTCACGCGTCAGTCCGTCCGTCCAGACGTCAAACTATGCCCGACGTTTTGTAACCGTAATAGCCAGAGACTCAAAATTTCATCTGAAGGTAGCCCTGGTGAAACTCTACTAGGAAACCGAAAATCGGCCCGTTTCAACGCACACAAACGACACCAGGGGGCGTCATAGGCAAACCATGTTTTGGCCACTAGCTCGCTCCATTGATAAATGACTTGGACAAACTCACCAGCACTGGGAAGAGGATCAATGGGCACATAATTTACCCCCTCAAAAGATTCTGAAATATTTCACCAGGGGGCGTGGTGTCCAAAAAACCACTTCGGAAGATTTTCAAAATTTCCCGCACTTCCGAGTGTGACGACAACCTGGCCGAGTGCTCTACGAAGGCTATTGTGTTCATAATGGCGGCTGACAGATAACTATTATTAACATGAAATATGCCCATGATCATCGTAAAAAATCCCTACGGTCATATGCAATCGCGTCATGAAATAATACCTGAGTGGAAGTTCAGAGTATCTTTAGTCAATAACTGAAGTTATTTTGCATCAAAACGAAACGATTGGGTTCGAAATATGACGATAAATATCAGGAAAATGACACATTCCATAAAAAGTGGGCTCACTTCAGGGGTTGAAAATAAATTTCCGTTTTTGAGACCAGTGTGTAATAAATATCTTTCTGACTGTAGTCTTTTGCTGATAAATTCCTTTAGGAAACTGAATAAAGCACTGATTACTTATTATGTTTGTTGATTTCATTAGAAATTGCCAAAAATATTTTTGTTAATATTGAGGAATGTGGACAGACAACTCCCACTCGCCGGATCCCATTATGGATACCAGTTAGGAGCGTTAGTGGACATCTGTCCATGTGCACAACGTTCACAACAAGGCCAACTGCCGGTCTCATGATCATGACTGATGGATTATCATGATCGTATTTTGTTTATCCGACTGATTTTAATTTTAATTCATATTGCTCAACAGTTCAGAAAAACCTCCGCCTGGTAAATGACGGGTGAAGTGTTAGGTACGTTATTTCTGTCCACTTGGTTGCCGTAACATTCGCAACATTTTACCAACGTGTTTCTCGTTTCCGAATCCCCTGGCGCACCTCATATACGGGTATGCATATGGCGGCAGTCTACGGCGGACGTTTCGAATTTCTGATGGAGCTCTAAGTCAGTCTATTACAGTGGGAAAGCTCATTATCATGTATAAAACCTGAAATTTACCATCATAAATCACCAGAGATCACATATTTGTAAGTTACAACACCTATGATGATCTCTCTTGGTGTATTTTAAAGGATCAAAGTGAAGTGCTCGATACGTTGACCATTTCTGCACTGACGTACATTTCGTGTACATTCCTCGTATAGGCCTAGACCGGAGCCTTTCTGCAAACATGGCGGACGTCAAATCGAAATCAAGAACCAACAAACACCATGAGATTGAGAACCACTACGAGACTCTAGGTGTGAACTCCGATGACAGCCCGGATGTTATTAGACGTAAATTCAAATATCTGGCACGGGTTCACCACCCTGACAAATCCTGTGATAAAAATGCCAAAGACACCTTTCAACGCATCAACCTGGCATATTCAGTACTCATGGATCCTACCTTACGTTCAGACTACGATTCAACCATTGGCCTTCGCTCGAATACTGTTGAGAATGAACAGTTGCTGAAGTCTGACAAGTATGTGATCAACGAAAACTCTGTATCTGTTAAGGTACCCCTGGATTCTGTACCTGACTGGATTACTACGCTCAACAAAACTTACGGTACCCCCACGAGGAAAAATGACAGAACAGGACACCAGTACAAATTCATGTATCAAAGGCTTGGCATGACTGACGATGTGGAACTAGGGTCTGTTTCACTAACCGTCTATCCCACAACTGGCACTATCCTTGTTCAAGGCTCTGCTTACTTACTGTGGCTAGTGGAACATTATACCATTCTTATTAGCAATCTACCTCATAATATAAGAGATTCCCTGGCATTGACAGAACTTGATCTGGTCGGCATGAATAAGGAACATTGTGCTGTATGCTCTGAAGCAAACTCTAACGAAATGTTACAATGTGATAACTGTTGTGCCTGGGTTCACTACACTTGCACGGATCTCGACCCCAATATGCTTTCAAAGCTGACCGATTCGGAGGACAGTTACTTCTGCTCGGAATGCCACCACGTGATCTTCATCTCTGAGGAGGACCCAAACCCTAACATGCCTAAGGAGAAGGAACAAGATCATTCTGTTGCTGATGACACATGTAGGCCTAACGAGCACTGTGATACCGATAACCCCGCTACTACTATCTTGGATACCGATGGTGCTACCTTGTCAACTCAATCTAGGAATTCTCCTACTTGCTCAGATACCGTTAACCATCAGGATCTGTGCATACCAACAAGCAACCGTTTTAATGTCTTGCTACCGCCTGACAAGCCGGATGACAAGTCGAGTACTAAACCTGATGTACCAACCCCCCGTGATAGTACTTCACGTAAATCTGGTAAGGGTAAGGTGACCGCTTGTAACCCTTCAAAGAACTCTGTCACTCTACCGTGTATTGACAACTCTTCCAAGATTTCTCAGGATGTGTCCTCCCTTCACTCCACGATCTCTAACATGAAGAACATTATTCACTCACTAGAGTCAAAAATGTGCGGAATCCAGGATGATTTATGTTCCAAGAACCGTGCTCTCGAGCTTTTACAAGTGAACCTGAAGACCCTAAGGGAATCCTCACCCCAAGATACCACTTGTTTTGCCAAAATCAGTGACATCCAATCGCTCCAAAAGAGACTGAATTTGATCGAGAGCTCTATGCTCAGTAGCAACCCGACAACTGCAACTACCGACGGAAATTATGGCAACCTCATCAAGGAAAATACGTTCCTGGTAGCGGAAAACAAAAGACTAAATGACATTAACTGCAACTTGAATTCACAGGTCTCAGGTCTCCAGCAAAACCTCCATGCTGCTAGTAGGGAGATTGAAAGGCTCAGGGAAGAAGTTACCTTCACTCAGTCCGTGATGAGCAATAAATCCTCTGCTCTCGAGATAGCCAACAAAGAAATTCAGCAACTGCAGTTAAGGCTACAAGTATCCGAGGAGGAGAAAAGCTCCTTCACTCATGACCGGAAAAATATCAAACATACTGACTCTAATAGGTCACCGAACTCCCAACTCGCAGACCGTTATCATCAGGAGCAACCCAGGCTGGATGCCCCTGCACACACCGAAAGAAAGATTAGCAAGGATCATGATCGTGAATGTAAAACCGGTCAGAAGAACCTGATCAACCGTCACCATAACGCTCACCTCGTGTTAACCAGCTCACTTGGCAAACACCTAAAGGCCAGGAAACTAAAAACCAGCAAAGACACCCATGTGGAGCTTTGTGTAATGCCAGGTGCCAAAATAGAGAACGTTACTTCCAAAATTGCCAACAGTATCCAGGAAAAGTCATTCTCTACCATCACAGTGCTGGCAGGTACAAACAATGTTGCTAGCCGTGATAACCTCAATGCAATGTGCTCAAAATATGAAACTCTGATTGAAACAACCAAATCAGCTCATCCAGGGGCCGAAATCCACCTGTGCGAACTACCACCTCGTAGAGACAACTGGGAAAATGCTGACATGATTACGAAAGCCAACAACTGCCTTCGAGATATATGTGCAAAACACAACGTGTTCGTTATAGAAAATGAGGTGGAGGATAGAGACTCCTCTTTCAGTAAACATGATGGATATCATCTATCGTACTCAGGTACAGCTCAGCTAGCTCGATCCATCAAACGCTGTCTACGTTTCTATGAAGAATCCGCTCCGTCCAACACGTCTACTATCAGAATGGACAGGCAATACGATCAAGTTGTCCCAACACCCTCAGATGAGATCAGCCCACTACGAGCACAGTCATCTCCACACTTGAACGATGTGACTAACAAGGACAGCCTGGTTTCTATGTTCTCCAGATGGCTTGACTCAGAACTCATAAATGGTACAACCTTACTGTCGCCCAAAAGGAACTAATCATTCAGGAAGGTTAAATACCCACACAATGTCGCATGGGTAGATCACATATGTACATTTACGTATCATGTTTGTGTATCCTTCGAGGTGGATTTTGGCAATACGCACCTCTGTTCACATAATGCATGGCTACGGGTAACAATGGCCATGTGTACATACTTGCTGTACATTCTGTATACTGTATATTTCATGTATTTACCATGTTCTCACTGTATCATATACCTTGTATTTTATACTGTTTATATAACGTGTTATGTGCTTGTAATATTTGCTTCTCCCACTGTAATGTGACCCCGACTTATACTGCTGACAGAATTAAGTTACAATAGTATGTCTCTACTGCGTATCTCTGCATGGAATATCCATGGCTTTGGCGACAAGCGTCATGATGATGATTTCTTAAAAAAGATCTCTGAGTCCGACTTGTTTGGACTTGTGGAAACGTGGGCCAGTAAAGAAACTGACCACAACATCGCTGGTTTCTTGTACTTTACGAAACTACGAAATGTATCCCGGAAATCCAAGGGAAGACCCTCTAAGGGCATCGCACTTTATTATAAAAATGAACTCAAACCGGGCTTAGAACTCGTGAGCAGTACTAGTCAAAACTTACTATGGGTTAAACTGAAAATGTCCTTTTTTGGTCTCTTAGAAGATGTGTATCTCTGTATATGTTACATCCCTCCTGAGGGCTGTGTGAATGAAAGCGACTCATCACTGTCAACTATAGAGATCCTGGAATCTGACATCACTAGTCATAGAACAAAGGGTGCAGTCATCATTATGGGTGACTTCAATGCAAGAACCAAGCAGATTGCTGATCACATAGTTGACAACAATAATGAGTGCTTACCGTTACCAGGTAGTTTCTGTATTGACACCCCACTAAGAGGGCGCCTAAATCAAGACCAGGTTCTCAATAGTGCTGGAAAACAGCTTCTCGAAATATGTCAGAACTTAGGCCTAGGTATACTGAATGGCCGCACTGACGGAGATAGACTAGGGCAATTCACATATTTTGGCCCACATGGTTCCAGTGTGGTAGATTATTGCATTGTACCCCGCGATTGGTTTGACCAGATTGCTTATTTCAATGTCGATTCACTTTCCCATCTATCTGATCACTGCAAAATTTCAGTTGCCATCAAAAACAAAGTCGGCTCTTTTAAATCCAATGCTCCTGAAATTACACCCAACAATACCCACAGTGATGTGCCCCCAAATTTCATCTGGGAAAGTGGATCTGACAATAAATTCAGGATGTCACTGGAGTCTTCAGACATACAATCCTTGATCCATAACTTCATGGGTAATGACACAACTGATGTTAACCAGCTAACAGATGACTTTAACAACATCATGTCACTTGCTGGTAAAAAGTCATTGCGTATTAAGAATGCTCACAAGCGTAGGAAGGGAAGTCGTCACCAAGGCAGAAAACGTAATGCATGGTTCAATTATAGCCTGAAAATATTGAAAAGACAGGTCAATAACCTTGGCAGAAAGTTAACAAATAACCCGAACGACCATGCTATTCGCACTCAATACTTCTCCTCACTGAAAAAATTCAAAAAAGCAGTAAAAGTTGCCAAGAAAAACTTTCGGCAGCAATTCCTGGAAAGAATCAATTCTGCCAGTGAAGATAATAATCGTCTCTTCTGGAAAATAATCAAGGAAATGGATAACTGTCCACACTCTGCCAAAGGTGACCACATCTCTACCAGCTCATGGCATTCTTACTTCTCCAATTTACTTATCAAGGATAACTGTTCCATCGAGGACGACATTGAGTTCAAGAATCTAAAAGACAAACTTTTAAAACCTAAAGGTTCCCTAGACTATAGAATAACCTATAAGGAAGTTAAGGAGGCTACCAAGAAATTATCCAATGGTAAAGCTTGTGGGGAGGACCTTATTTCTAACGAAATGCTGAAGGCTGGCTTAAGTACACTAGCCCCCCTGNCCCGGGGGGGTCACTCCCCACGAGGTGTGTAGCACATCAGCGTACCAAAAATTGCGGGCAAAGGGGTGTTTTTCGAGCCGCATCGGCGGGTCCCGCGCTGGGCCGAATAAGCCCCCCTATTTCACCCATAACCCCGCAGAAAGCCCACGGGAATACATAAAAAGACACACTCCCCCCGCCTTGAGCCCTCCCCTGGCCTGGTGTGCTCCATGTGTCCTGCAAAAAGCCCTTTGAAACGTCTTTTCCCGCGCGTCAAATTACCCAGCCATTAGGGGTGGGGATTGCAGAGTACCCAGCTTTAGGGGGTGGGGATTGAAAACTACCCAGCCAAAAGGGGTGGGGATCCAAAATTGCTGTTACCAGCTGAAAGGGGCTTATGAAAAAAGTGGAGTACACTGATGTGCAACACACGTTATGGGGAGTGACCCCCCCGGGCCGTCCATGAAGTTCGTAAAAAGACTGTAAAAAGTTGCCACTACGTCCACTCCGTTCGCACACACGTTTGAGCCCGTTCGGCAATTTCAAGAAATAGGCCTACTGAGAACTAGCTCAGTGTGATTGGGGCATTACAAGAACGCAGAGGCTTCAGTAGGGAGTTTTCGCAAGGCCCCCGAAAGGTCAACGCGAACCCATTGTTCGATGCCACGAAGCGAGCACCGAACAAAATGACAGATGTTCGCGTTGGCGTTTCGAGGGCTTTGCGAAAACTCTGTATTGAAGCGCCGGCCGGGAACGCGAAAAGAGGAGAAAAATAGGAAATAGTCTGTTTATCCTACCTCGCTTCGGTCTTGATCGTCTTGCCTCAATCACCCCTCACGACACGAGTTGTGTTGTTCGTAACGTTTTCAAAATATGCACAAAAACACTTGGCATTTGCAAGTTGACACCTACGTGTTTAATGTTTCCATGGTTTTCACCGCACATGCCGCAATGCGCGAAGAATATTGAGACTTACAATTATCACCAAGGGCTGTATTTCCCTTTACTTGCTGGTAGTGAATGTCCCTAGATATGTCTTGGGACAGACATGCAGACATTAGACATAGGTGCAGATACTAGACATAGATATAGATATAGACATAGACAGATTCAAGATTGTTTTTTTTAGACCTTAAAGATAATGTATCACCGGCCGTATTTTCGCGGGCCACGAAAATCATTGTTTATTTACATTTTGTTTGTTTATGTCCTGTCTTTCTTTGTCTTATGAATATTTTTTTGTGGCATGCACCTCTAGAAATTCTGTTGATGCCGAAAGTATTCAATTTGGTGGGTTGGCATGTCCCAAAAGTCCAAAATAACATAATGTAAACATCCATGTTTACAAACACTGAATGTAAACAATAAAGTCATGATACATTATCTTAAAGAAGGTACATGAAGTGTCAGACTAGGTATTTTATGGTTGAACAACGATTGTGCCAAATGGTAAACAATAAGTCAAATGCGGGACGATAAGTCCCCTACCAAACAATTCTAACAGAAAATATCTGATTAAAGTCCTAGTATAGTACCGCTTACAACTTTCGAAAGGTAGGGGATATAACGCTGGTCAAGATGCCTTTTGTTTCATTGAAAAATTCCAATTGGTTAAAAAGTTATAACATATTTCATAGATTTGGTCGGGTCGGAGGAGGATGGTCGGCCTAATTTGATGACGTCATTGCAGGAATTTGCATCATCAGCATGCATTTTAGTGCTATAATGGACTTATGCAAATATTCATGTGAAAGAATGAAATCAGAAATTTGTCTATCAGTAAATATGTTAACGAAAATTAACTTTACCTCCATATTGGATGGCTCAGATTTGATTTCATTAATCCCTGCAATGGCTAAATGCATAAATTAGCATTTTCGACCCTTACTGTACTGAAAATAGCACTGGAATTTTCACAATATTCCTCGATATCTCCCAAACTACTCATCCGAATTTGATAAAAACAAAAAGCAAAATATGTCTATTTATGTATTATCTTCAGTAGGCCTAACAATCTGTGTAGTCAATTTTTTGAAGGAACGAGGACTTTAAGATCAGATCAAGAACTAACAAAAAATTCTCAAGAGAATCCAATGGTGGGTTATGCCCAAGGTACAATCAGTCGGAGAAAACAACAGAGTAGTAAGGGACTCCTGGGCCCACATTCGCAAAAACCACCCAAGTCCAAGTATGGAAATACAGGGCCGTATTTAACTTTTTGGTCCAGGGGGCAGGAGCCTCTCAGGGGGGCAGAAGACCTCTTTTTGCAATTTTTGCCCAAAATCTGCATGAAAATCACGTTTTTTGGTTGGCTCAGGGGGGAACTGCCCCCCTCGCCCCCCCCCTTTAAATACGGCCCTGAAATAGAAATAATTTATTGAATTAAAAGGCCCTTTAGGAGCAAAGAGTAATCACAAATAAAATGTATCATACAAGGTTTTGATTGGAAAGGAACAGGAATGGAATATAATGGAGTATGTACATAATATGACTGGTGATAAATCTAACAAGTTTTATATAGGCTATTCATTAGGAAATTAATTTCTAAGATTCATACTCAAATTGATATGAATTCAGCTACCAAGTGGCACACCCCAACCCAAGCACGTCCACTGCGCACATGGGCCCCAGGGCCCATATTCATAAAACTACTTAAGTCTAAGTATACTTATCCTTTGTTCAACACAAAGGACAAGTATAACACTTTGACTTAAGTACGCTTAATATGAATATGGACCAGGCCCACACGTCACTCACAACCCCACACCCCGGGGGGTCACTCCCCATAAAGTGTGTTGCACATCAGCGTACCAAAAATTGCGGGCGGGTATAAAGGGGTGTTTTTCGAGCCGCATCGGCGGGTCCCGCGCTGGGCCAAATAAGCCCCCCTATTTCACCCATAACCCCGCAGAAAAAACAGAAAGCCCACAGGAATACATAAAAAGACACTCTCTCCCCGCCTTCTCCCCTACCCATGTGTCCTGCAAAAAGTCCTTTGAAACGTGTTTCAAATTACCCAGCCATGGGGATTGCAGAGTACCCAGCTTTAGGGGGTGGGGATTGAAAAGTACCCAGCCAAAAGGGGTGGGGATTCAAAGTTGCTGTTACCAGCTGAAAGGGGCTTATGAAAAAAGTGGAGTACACTGATCTGTGCAACACACTTTATGGGGAGTGACCCCCCGGGGGCCCCACACCGACCAAGTCAAAGGTCTGGCAATCCCCTCGTCGAACAAGGGACAAAGTGCCACACCCAGACCCAGACTGAATGAATGAATGAATGAATGAATGAATGAATGAATGAATTTATAACTAAACCCTCAGGTATTTAGAGTACGTCAGGTTCTACAAAGTATAAAATTCCCGGATAAAATTTGGTATACTCTCGGAACGGATAGTAGCGCCGCGGGATTGGAGCAGCAAAGATAGGAACTAGTCTAATTTGCGGCCTCGTTATCATATGCAAATTAGGAGTCGAAGTTCACAACGCCTTCGGAATTTTTCGGAAGGACTGAGCTCCTCGCCGATGATTACCGAAGTAGTTCCGTGTGAGGAGATGTGCATGTAGTGTGTGGACGAAGGTTGATAACAAGGGACAAATCTTTCGGAAATCGCGGGGCTCATTCATCTAAATTGTCCTCTTGTTGTCTGATGTTTAGGATCAACACGTCAGGAATGGAATCAGCACGCCAATCTAGTGATTCCCGTGAAATCCCAACCGGGAGAGTGCTGGTAGGAACTGATGAAAATCCGCCGACTGAGTACAGCACGACTCCTGGGGGAACCCTGTTTTCTACAACCCCGGGAGGTAAGCCCTGTTTACATTGATTTAAGTCGTTACATCATTTTCATTACGCACAGACCTATCAGATTTTGTCTGCATTGGCGAAATTGTGATATTGCCAATGCCTGGTCTCTGTCATTGCATCATCTGATCGTTCTGTTTTCAACAAATCAAAACACGCAGTTTCAATATGGCTGCCCTGGAAGACCATGTGACTTTGTTTTGGAAGGATTCCACACACAGCACAGATGACAACAACGACAAACGCCATAAAAAAATTCTGTTCAAAGAAAAGTGGGGTTTTGTGGTGAAAAAAAATATTAATGTAGGCCCTAGGCCTATTATGTAGGCTAGGCGTTGAGAAAAAATACCCCTCAAGCATATTCAAACTGTTATCTAACAGTTATTGCCGATTTTGGTGTTTTTTTGAAGACGTGTCCGATAGTGATAATTTTACATGGCAGTTACCGGACAGCAGCTTCTGGGTGGTACCACTTTTACTGAGGGGCAGGTTATGTGTGTCACGTTTTGCATCACAAATCTAAACTCCTTTCAATCTAAACATGTGGAATATCATGGTTCTTACCTGCCACCTGCTGTAAATCGTACTCCAAAACTTGCTGTCCGGTAACTTCCTGACCCTGTCCGGTAACTAACAGGGGGGTCATTTCCCGAAAAACGACCTTCATGCCCCTAAACAGGAAGTGGTTTGGCCCAACCCAGTTTCAGAGTGAGGCTGATTGAGCTATCTTTCATTCTCAGCCATCAGTTCACCTGTCAGGCATGCGCAGTGTGTTTCAGGCCGGAAATAGCTTAGGTGTCCGATAATACCCCTGATTACCCTACATCATTTAGGCCTAGGCTACTAGCTCTCTTCATTGGTCAATCTCGTCATGGTATGAGTTAAGACGGCGGAGGTGATACTGGTGGATTGTGCACCTAAAGCCTACCTAATTAGGGCCAAGGCCTAGGCGTAAGCCCTAGTTCATGTAGTTAGCCCAACAAATAGATGAATGTCAGATTGACACAAATGACAAAGATCTGCACACTTCCACCAAAATCACAACCAGATCCTTTTATTATATTTCTTACCTGCAGGCACCGTCACCTGCTAGTCACAGGTGGCCTGGTCTCGACCACAATTAATATGGTAGGCCCTCTCTAAAATACTGGTAGGCCTATGTTATTATTTTATTTCAACTGATGTAGATTTCAAAATTATGATTTTTTAGTATTAATCAGGCAGGCCTACGTACCTGTTTCAGGCACACGCATCTTTTATCACAAGAATACCCTGATGAAATATCGGAAGTCCCCGCTAGCTCAGACGCCACCGAAGCTACCAAATATACCGGGTGTAACGGCACCAGGACAGGTGGAGATTCAAGAAGAAGCTGGAAATGAGAATGAGGCTCCAGTCGCACGGCAAAATGGAGAACCTGTCAAGTCTGGTTGGTTGATATTTTGTCAGTTGTTTGGCAGCAACAATTTTGCTGCTGTACATAGGGCAAGATTAATCATAAAACTTGGGTTTCAATGCAGCGTTTGTCTTTTACAATGTGTTCTGTACTATATCCTGTTATGATACTTGGTGGCATATATAACTACAAGGCACCGTTACAAAAAGAAATAGCTTTGACAAAGGATTTACCAACCTTGTGTTCACCATTCTCTCTACCTTGACACTCACATGGCTGGCTGCCAAGTTGGTGTACCTGTGATTTCTTTGGATAGTGTGCCAGGCATGTCAGGTGGCCGTGTGGTCAAATAAAAGTGCGCTTTATATCAAGAAACTCATCCTTTTGTTTTTCTATATACCAGGTATGTTTTGTCATATCCTCTCTCCACCTTTTAATCCTGTCCACTGCAATTAGTTCTAGCACAAAGGTGATTTCTTTATGGTTTGGGGGACTTTTCTTGTTGACTAGTGTAACCAAGTGAAAGAATACATGTATCTGTGTGTCTGCTTAAATGCCAAGGTTCAGGACTACCGGTAGTCAATTACCTACTGGCAGAGGACAGGTATGCCCTTGATCTGGCTGCCAAAGCCTGTGGGTGATGAATCACCATAGTGCATGTAAATGAGGTTTTTTTTTCTTATTTCAGATTCCGCAGAACATGCTGAAGAACAGTTTGAGATGGATATCTGAGGTCACTACCCTAAATGCCTTTCATACAGTTTCCAAATGGATCTAGCCTATGTGTTATATGTGTAGACCTCATCATTTTAACACAGATACATCGTGGTATCAATGTGATACGGCCAGAAAACAGAGGAAACTGTGTTTTTCATCAATGTATTACATGCAGGAAAATGACAAAGCTTTATGGAAAATGTTGAAGTGAAAAAAAGGACATATCCCAAAATGTTTAATGATTCTGTAGGTTCAGTAGTGACTCCAGAATGTTCTTGGCGTTACGGCAATGCATGAGAAATGGCAGGAGAAGTGCTAACTTCTGTGAAATCTGGCTCCCCTTTTATCTCTGTCCATTATTCCACTTCATACATGTACCAATATTATGTGTGGCCTTTCCATTTCATATGACTTGATGGGTGAAAGATTGCACACAGTGAGTGAAAAAAGAATCTTTGAAAATTTCTCTTTGTTTTTGTGGGCTGATGTAAATAATGTAACAGATAATTGCAGCAATGGTGTTTGTGAATCTGCCACTGCCTATTTTGTATGGTGTCGGTTCGCTTTTCTGTGTCATCTAATAAGGGGATATGTCATGACGGTCTGTTGCTACACTTGGTAGTTTGTCCAGAGTTGCTTTATTATTATTCTATTTATGGGTCGCAAGTGTTGGTATTCAGAGTTAGAAAATGTTGTTGATATACAAAGTGGAAAAATATTCGCTGTGTGCAAATTTTCACCCCAAATGTCATAGGTTATACTGTGGACTAATAATTGGTCAGCGTTGGATAAGAGATGCCGGAGTATTTGCTCATGCTAATACAACACTAAGATGTCGTTATCAAAGTCGTTTCTGTTAGTGTTCGCTGATGGATTCAGAATGAACACACGATAAGTGGTTGGTTACTAAGAAAGTCATTTTCGTGAGCTTTCATAAAGCTCTGAATAGAGCCTCATATCAGAATATTCAGGGAGGACCACCTGAAAAAGTGAGAGAAGTTGGTCATGCACCTTCTTCTTCCAGTGTTAATCTGCTGTTTGTATGAGTAACATTCCTCAGTCTGTGTGCCGGATGATTCTGGGTCTATGCAAAGAAATTTCTATATTTCTGGTGAAATGTCAAAAGCTCAGGACTTGGAAGATTGCATTGACCTAGTTCCTTCATATCCACCTAATTCACCTATCTTTAAAAAGAACCCAAAATTTTATTTTACCTTCATCATGAATTAAGTGCTATGTAGACTTGAGGTTCATGCTTATGCAAGGACATTGATCTGTTCTCTTTAAGGTCCATTTTCTTGTGATATCATGGGATGTTCCCCTGTTATCGATTGATCGGGCCATTGTTAGATCTCATCATCAAGGTCTTGTTACACCGATTGATTTTCTGATCATACCAACTCTACCTGTTCACGTGACTGAAATGGCATTCTCTAGGCTTTTTCTGGACATCAGAGAATTGAATAAAAGTTTTGGTGGCAGGTGTCCTTTACTTGTCTTCTTCCATGAGAGGGACAAATGTATCTCTCCAAGCTTTATGTCATCTTTAAGTATTACAATGTAGTGCCTATGATAACATGTGCAATAACTTTCCATGAACCTAGCCTGTTGCATTGCCATTTTCAGTGTCACAGTGACTGCTAACTTGTAAACCCTACACTGGAACTTTTGAGGTAAGCATTTTGTGATGAGACGTGAGAACTTATTTTAGGTCCATTGAGGACACGATAAAAGATGATGAGGAGTAAGAGTGTTTTACAGTTTCTTACTAGAAAGAACCCTAAAAATACACCATTTGTACTTTTGTAACATTGAGCTTTACAGGTGTTGGGACTTTCTGCGGTTTAGGGTGCAATTATCTTTTCAGGTTTTTCACTTCGATTTAAATCCAACAGTTCCTTTGTGAGACAACTTTGTGTATCTATGATCCATACCTACTTGCCAGAGTGATGATGTTCTTGGCTTTCAACTCAATGTTCATCCATATGTGTTCTTCTTTTAATTGAGAATTTGCTGCCAAAATATGAACCATCAACAAAACCCTTGCCACTCGCACATGCTTCACTTGCAGAAGCCTACATCTACCACAGGGTGCAAGAGTAACTTGGTATCCAATTTGAGCATTGAGCTCTGTGATGCACCGGAAGCTACTTCACATGAAGTGTCGATCCCTGGTGGTGAAGATGCAATCGCCTGTATTTTGTTTCTTACCTTCTTTGATTATGATATGTTGATATTGCAGTGCCAACGTTGGCATTACTGTACATCAAATCAGTCGCAACTCTATTAAAGATCTTACTCGGTTACATGTGCTTACAGCCATACCCTTCCAAACTTTCCACTGTGCTAAGTACATTTTGTACTCTGTCTCTACACTTACATGTACATGTAATGTCTACATTATGTTGACACTTTCACTCATATTATGATGCTGATAATGACAGCTCATACCCGACATTTGTTAGATACTTAGCCATGATATCAATGCATCTGGAAGTACGGAGGTAATAATCTACTTTGGTGACAATGTGGAGGCGTTACACCTGGGCATACTTTATTTCCTGAACATGTGATGTTGGCACTTGTGTTGATGACTGCAAGTTGAAGTGGAATAATCAAGTGATGAATAATTGAATATTCTGTCCTGTTGATCACAATTTTCGTTCCTATCATATTTATCAGGAATGACGGCCACATCACTAAGTTGTGAACATCTCCAAAACTACCCGGTAATTGAAAATGGTAGATTTGTGCAGTAGGCATAATTCCTGGATGTCATCAAGTTATTCTTCATGACACAAGTTAGGCATTCTGTAACATATTCTTCCCTTTTGTCTTGGAGGTCTGAAACAGTTCATTATGGTATACATGTATGTTAAAATCTAGGCCTGTGGCCTGATAAAGAAATTCAATATGTCTGTTTTCTGATGCACAATTACTGGTGTGTATTCACTGAGAGTACTGGGTAATGGGGGTTTTGTATTATGAGATATCAATCACGTTGCATTTGAGAACCTGCAGAATGTCTCATCATTTCCTGATTGTGTTTAGTGACTGAAATGATTGTGTAGCCATTACAATTCTCTGACTGATTTGACTGACCTTCCATGACAGCAGGACTATCAGCTGTCTGTGCAAGAAGATTGGGACAAAAGAGTCAAATCTTGATGGGAGTAGGGGTACACAACTCATTATGGTCTCTCGAAGCAAATCTGATTTCTTTAATTTCTTTTTGAGCACTAAAATTGGTCACAGACATTTAACCACTGGCCAGTAGAGTTGTAGATGTGGTCGGAGTGACCTGTTGGTGTTTCTGGAGAAATTCTTAAAATGATCTGATTGTGATGGCATAGAGTGCGAGTTCCAGATTCTGTATGGAACCTGTATTGCGTTAAATGGAAAGGCAGCATCATTCATTGAATGTGTACGACATTGTACCATGTCCAGTTTCTACTCATATTAAATGTCAAAACAGAAACCAGCTAAATCACAAAGACACTGTGGATTCTTAATATTCATGAAGAAACTAAATCACAAAGACACTGTGGATTCTTAATATTCATGAAGAAAATAAATGTTAAGGTACTGTGATGAAAGACACAACGTGAAAGCTGAGTGTGCCAATGTATTTTTGAAGGCCTGTTCTGTTGTAACCCTTCAAATAAAGACTGGGGTTTGAGTTTTCAAGGTGTGAAAGGTATATTTGGCCATGTCAGAGAGTTGACACAATTATCAAAAGTGGTACTTAGCAGTGGTGCTGAGCATGGATTTCCAAAGCTTTGTTTTTGGCCTCTTTTATGGGAAAAGAATTATGATTTTAGAAAAATTCTCCAAAGATATACTGTCCTGTAATAAGGGTTTATTCTCTGGAAATCATGCCCGGATCAATCATGACACAATATATCGCAACAGCCAGCGGTGCCAAATATACCTCTTTAATAACAATGATACCTGCTAGGTACATGTTTAAAATGAATAAGGCAAGTTGTTTTTATATGGGGAATAATCACGTCACAGTGAGAATCACTTGCATCTTGGTTTTGTGTACTACTCTTTACCTTGTCAAACTTTCTTGGTTCTGCAGAATTCATTGGGAAGTGCAGGAGCTCCCTGTTTTCTAATTTGTTGCCGTGCTTGGTCCTTGTTAGTCTGTCTCTCTCCAGCCAATGTGAGAAAGAAGCTATTCATCACTGTCTCTGTTTATTTGTGCTTGTATGAATCTGTATTGAATTGCATTCAGAAACGTGCAATTTCACATGCTTCCTAACTGTACTTCCTTGCACACAAATGTGATGTTCAACATTCATGATACGGAGTGCCTTCAAACCACCTATATCTATGACTATGTGATGGCCATCCTTTTGCCCTGATTACTTATTTTAGTGATTATGCCTTGCCTTCTGAGTTGTCTTTCTGGTCCTGGAAGGTTTTTGATGTGAAGTAAGAGCAACTTCAGTCGAGGGACAAGGTTGAGGTCAATTCTGTAGTGCAGAATTTTCAGTAATGTGCTAGTGTCCTGTGATGATGAATTTCTGTCATGTGTGACAGAAAGTCATCATTAGTAATGGTGCTGTATCAGTAGATCTCTTAAGGGTGAATGTCCTGCTGCAAAACCAAGATGCAAGGTAACTATTAATGGGGGGTTGCAGCAATCCATGGGGTGCTGCAGTTATTTGGCAGAATATGTGTATTTCACACACAAATGATCTGCTCAACAAATTTTAAATCGGGTATGATTTCAGGATTTATCTGACAAGTTTTGGTATTGTTTGCATGTATACAAAAAATGTAAAGGGACGAATGGGCAAGACTGATCATCATTCATACAATCATCTCAGAAGTTTTCGTTTAAATTGTATACTGGGTACATGTAAATAAATCTGTCCATAAAATGGCATTCTTTGCCAATGTGTAAACTCATCTGTGCTACAAAAAAAATCGTCTTTGAAAGCTTCTGAGAAAGTTCACTGGCATGATTTTATAAATGGATTGTTATGACTACATAAGTTTACAATCATGTGCTTTCCACTAACAACATCCTGTCATGCCTGTTAAACTCTTTCAGCCATGTGCATTCTGCTGACATGATTGATGCCAATTCAAATTTGCTATAATAAAATTTGAGTTACCGGTAGTCCTTGAAAATAATAGAAAACATAGACTAGAGAAACTTTGAAAGAGACAAATCCATGAAAAAACGAGGAAGTGTTGTCATGTCTCATATTTTGCATTTCTAATGAATATTTGTGCCATGGCTGCAAAAGGGTTAAGAGGTTTACAGAGCAGAGTCTGACTACTTTTGAGCAAACTTGAGAGACTTTTTCCAACCAAATGATTCTCTGATGCTGTCTGTATCTAGGCAAGGAAGATTGCAAGTTTAAGAAAATGTTTGATGGGTGAAAGAGGGTGTGTTTTTCAGGTTTACTTTGTTAGAAAACATGGCTCTTCGTAATTTGTTGCCATCACATGACAACTGTGGCAAAGCACCAGAAAGACATGATTCCTTCAAACAAACTTGGTAATTTGAATCTCAAGAAATTCAGCATCAGCTGTCCTGTTAACTTGTACAGTTGTAGGTTGTAGTAACCCTCAAGCTTTCAGATGAATTCCACTTATGCTAGCCACTTCAACAGGATTTGTTGAAAGCTGAATTTTGTCCAGAGATAACAAATGAGAAATTCAAGTACAGAACACTGTACAATATGGACATGCTCTGATGAGATGTAGTCAGCAATCACTTCGCTACTTATGCAAAAGAGTGTTTACAATCAAGACAAACCTTCACAAAAATGTATAAATGCAAACAATCAAATAAAACCTGGATGGATTCATGCAATTCTTTGTCTTGTGTTGTTCCTATTTTCCTGAATCTCACCACAGGGCCAACTAATATTGGATATTGGGTGACATACTGTATACTTATTCCCAATGGCTCCTGCCTAAATATAGCTGTAATCACATGCATCATTGTAGGCTGCAACAGATGCTTACAAACACTTCGAGAGGAGTGTATGAGTACACTGTTGGGCTGGAACCAATTTTCACGACTGTTGGCAAGTTTTGCCTTTTGTTGGCAAGTTACAGTGCACTTCAGTTTTCTTGCTCAGTGATAATGTAGGTGAGTTAAAGGGCATTTGGCAACCAGGATTCATTGATATTGATAGTTATGGGTAATGATAGTGCCACCTTTGGTCAGTAACCATAGTTTTGCCTTTTACCCCAGTGTTGGAGAATGTATGATTACAATACATACGTGGATACCCTGGGACCGAGAGTTGCTCTACATGGGGCAAGACAATCTGAAGAGGTCGCCACCATCGTTCCTTGGCTAAGACCTCTGAAAAGGGCTGGAACCCAGCACAAGATTCTTGTGCTCATCGACTTTACAAATTATTTGATAAAATAATCATACCGAAAATTAGAATTTGTTCCAGTATTTGTAAATTACTACAGTGGAACCTCCCTTAACGGACACCTCTGTCAGGAGGACACCTCTCTATTAAGGACACCAAAATTCAGTCCCAAACTGGCCATTTCTATTCATTTTGACCTCTGTAATCAGGACACCTCTCAATTAAGGACAGCATTTGTCAGTCCCGAAGGTGTCCTTAATAGAGAGGTTCCACTGTACTATTTTAACATTCCGTTGGGTATTCGATGTTTTATTATGGAAAAAAGAACAAACTCTTTCGAATCCCTACGCAATTCGCAGTGCAACAGTCAGAAATTCATCCACCACCAACAATGCATTTTGCACTGTGGAAAAGTAGTACCGGTCTAGCCCTTTCCAGAGTTTAATGTGGCATTGATCTCTGGGTACAAGATTGGGGGCAAGATTGAGAAGCGGTAGTTCAACAACATTGTCAATAGAGGTCTCCCTTTAGCGGGTATGTTTAGCAGAGCATAGGGAAAGAATGCTGTCCCCCTCTAAGAGTTGATTACTATAGTATGAGTGGAAACTCTGTGGGGGGTGCAGGACCGTCACTGGAATGTGTCCATGAGGTTGATTACTATAGTACTACAGGGCAGTTCTTGATACAGAATCACTTGGAAGTAGAGTAAAACAAAACCATTTTGTTTTTATTGGGTTTTATTATGAATGGAAAAATTCATACATTTCATTACATTTGGAAGTTTTAGTCAACGAAATCCATACACGGACCAAAATACTACCGGTACACGAACACACAACATCACTAGTTTCTGCCCTGAATTTAAAGCCCCGAATCCTAGTCCCACCTACTGATATAATCTGTAGTTAATTATACGCTCCTCTGTTCTGGTTTCTTGTATGTCATGCCAATGTAGTCAAATATGTCTTCTTCTGAAGTGACTGGAAGTGGCTCCCCAGCGATACCTGAAGCAGGATGGAGCCATAATATAAATGGTAGTACTGGTATGCATACACAGCTAAACCATTCAGATTCTAATATACCGGTACATGTAGATCAATGTGAAAGCCAATCATTATTCTATAAAATAGGACCTGAAGGATTCAAGCCAATCAAAATATGGTCGATGAATAAACAAGATAAGTTGAGTCAAAGATTTTCTCAAGTGGCAATTCCTTCTGCACTACTTGACTTTACAAAAAAATGCTTATGAATCTTTGACGATACTTACCAGTGCTTCCCATTGGTCTGATACTGTATTCGTTGAGTGTGAATCCTTTCTCCAAAGCAATGCCTCTCATATCTTTGTTGAACAAGTCACTGCCGGTGAAGTAGAGCAGTGCACAGTAGTACTGATCATGGGGAATCAACCTGGAGTGTTAGAATAAGGAAACCAACATTAGTGAAAAAGCATACATGTAGGATGCAACATCATGACATGGAAACTAAGTGTGAAAGGTATAAAGGAACTTGTGCACGAAACACGACATATACCTGTAGCTCAAGTTTGCCTACCTGATGTCAATCCTCCTGTATGCAGGATTTTTTTCTTCCTTATCTGGAGGAAGTCGACACACTCCCTGAAGAAATAATGGAAACGTTGATAAAGGCACCAATAGATGGAGTTCAGTGTCTAATGTTGCAAGGCAGATTCAATGTATTGAGGTCGATTAACAGTCGGTAGAGTGACGGCCAGTAAGTACATGTACAGTACCTGCACGGAATATAAGATTCAGATCCAAATGGTAATATTTAAAAGTAGTGTCTTACCATGTACTTTGACTCTCCATGGGATAGTGTATCTGTGATGAAACCTGATTCCTCAAGCCTCTGCACAACTGCATGTAGGAATTCAGTCTAGATGAAGACAAATGAAAGAACCGCTTTCTACCAACACTCAATAGACAAGTTACATATCAATGTATACAATTGAAACTACATCAATATTCTCGCAGCATATACAAGTACCAAAGCCTGAGCACAAAAACATACATGTACCGTACATACAATGTATGGTCATTGATTTCCAAACTTTGGCCAAACTGTCGGAGTTCCAGGACTGCAGAGCTAAGGTTGAGTAATGGATTTGCCAACTCAGATTTACCAGGTATGTGATTTCGGGGGTGCTTCCTTGGCAAATTCTTACCTTACTCTTTCCTTTCTTCGGTGTTTGAGTCTGCGTTGTGTACGAAGGATGTGCAAGAAGGATATCAATATCACCACTAGAGGGTTTACCTGCAAACAATTAATGATAAGTATCATGACTGAACTTCAAAGTGAATCTTGTTTAATTTTGAAGCTTTTGGGCAATAGAACGTGAAGAATGTGTGAACAGGGCACTTCCCATTTGATGTCTCACCTCTCCTGAAGCTTCCACAGACCTTCGCTATGTATTCACTATCAATTTTTTCTATCTCACCAAAAGCAGTATCCTGCAAATAAAAGATAAAACACTATTTCACTGAGGGAGGGAGATGGATGGAAAAATTACCAGACTTTCAGGATACAACTCTTGCAGCTGGAGTAGATAAGCTCTTAATTGATCTGAGTGAACATATAATGGTTTTCCCAAAAGACCATCTCACCTGTAGTTTGATCATTTCATCTCTTGGAATCCTTTTCTCAAAGTCCTCAAAATGCCTGAAATGGGATGGGCAGACAAATAATGACATGGCAAGTGTTCATTTTATATTACTTTTAGAGCTACACATTGTACCAAATGTTGCACATACTTGAGTCCAATCTTCTGGTGATGATTAAGCTTGTCTTCATTCTTCTTCAGGTCTTCAAGAGTCATGATGCCTTCCTTTACAAGTTTCTGAGCCGCAGCAGGTCTGAAATTGAAAGGCTCAAAGTATTGACCTCAATATAAGAAAGATGATTGTGAATTGGCAATTACAGTGCAGCCCTATGAGAGCTGCATAATGGACATCAGTACCGGTAGTAGCCTTGGGAGGGAAGGAATGAATCTGTCTGTCCAATAAAATGCATGAATTTGCAACCAAAATGAACTTCCGCAACCATACATACCCAATACCTGTAACCCGGGTTAGCAGATTGATAGCAATGTTATTGTCATCTGCTTTGATCTGAAAGTGAAACATATGCGATATGTGAAAGAGTGCTCCAAAAAGGGGCAGCCTGGCATTTTTGTCCCCTTAAGACACTTGAATTTCTTATAGTCAACAATCAGTATCAGCAATGAAATGGTCCATGGACCATGTGCTCACCGGGTTGGACATAATAGTCTAATGACAGAGGGAGGTCATATCAGTTATGAGCAATCTGGGTGTATCCTTATTAGCTACACCTATGATAAAAATTTGGAGATGATCTAGTCATTAGTTCAGGAGTTATTGCACTTTTTGTGTTTTTGGTTTCCGCTACCTGGTGGCCAAGCTGAGAGTCGGATCGAACCGAAACTTGGTGTCGTGGGTCGTCTGACCTTGGGGTATATATGTACCAAGTTTCAGATCAATAGCTCCAGCGGTTACGAAACGTGCCCTGCTAACGGACAACGACGGACGACGCCGGACGCACAACCATTGTATAAGCTCACCACGGTGAGCTAAAAATGTTACACTGAACCTTTTCATCTTGTTGACATTGTCCAAAGATGTTTGATGTAGGAATTCACATTCACCTTCTCTAACTTTTGCAGTGAACCTGTTTCAATGAATTCATCAATCTTCTTGCCTATTTGTTTGCCAATACCTTCCTGAAATAAATGAGTAAGTATACCGGTATTTCAATATCTGATGACAGCAATGTTCCACTTTATTCAACATGTTCAAAACTCAAGGCAAAACTTCTGCAGTACCGGTAACCAAATTAAATTGCATGTGAAACCGCCCTTGCCAAAACCAAAATGACATACCAGCTTCATTGCCTCATCCCCACTCTTGATTCTAGTCGGGTACTTCGCCAAGGTACTAGCTGCTTTACGGTATACATTGTATTTGTGAACCTGTCTTGTCACATTTCTCTCATAATTGGCCAATTCTGAAAATATAAACCGTAGGCCTACCTGATTGTGCTCAACATCATTAGGGATCGTCTCCAAAATACAAACGTTTGGAATTCGTTTAAACGAATTTAAAACCACTTTTCATAAACGAAATTGAAACGAAAAAATTCGTTTGAGAACTGCTTGAAAAACGTTCGACATGGCCCGCATTTTCGTTGCAATTTCGTTTGAAATATTCGTTTGATTTCTTCAGAGAAACGTTTTAGAATTTTGTCGAGCGAGACAAACGTTCTAATGCGTTTCACACGAACAACGTTTTTTTCCAAGCACAAGAAACGTTTGCATTTCGTTTGACATGAAAACATTTTGCATTCTGATCGGCGCTAAAAACGTTTGAATTTCATTCGGTGCATGAAACGTTTCATTTTCGTTGGGAACCAAAACGTTTGCACTTTGTTGCCGAATTCGTTTGGTACTTTCCGTTTGGTTTTCGTTTGGGGAGAATTCGTTTCAAAACCGTTTGGAAAATCGTTGGAAAATCACTTCAGTTTCGTTGGAGTATAAAAATTTCAAACGATTTTCAAACGATATTGACATACGTTTGAAACGCGTTTGAAACGAAAACAATTTGGAGACGATCCCTTATAATTCCTCCAAAAGATACAAGATAGACAAGGACCAAGGAATAGGCCTATTTCCAGTTGTTACCGCTTGGTGTCAGCAGCGCATGGCCATGGGACCTCACAGCTGGCTCACTAAAATTGAGAATAAATTCCTCTTGTTCAAACAGTCGTGTGCTGCTGCTGCTGCTGTTGTGTTGCCTTAAACTTTGTGTGGGCATATGATGGCATGCATGCATTACATGATCACAGCATCATGTAGGCCTACGATGTTCAGCAGCATTATTGTAACTGTTCTCTCTCTCTGACCATGCTGACTGTCCTTTTTGCTTTTGTCTCCAGCATGTCCAGCAGAGCAGCATGCCCTCTTCTTTCTTCTTCATTTTCTCAACCTCAACTTACGCACACCTAACGTTAGGCCTACCTGTCAGGAAATCAACAAAATCTGCATTTGGATTATCATCTGATGGTGCTTTCCTCTTGCTCATGTTTGCTTTTTTGACAAGACTGGACAGAAATATGATGATTGTGTGTTCTGGTGCAACCTCTGGAAGCAGAACAAAAACAATAATCGAGCGCAAAGGTACAGCGACAATCACCAAGAAAATACACTCTGAATTTTCTCCATTAAATTTGTAGTTGCGCGAGACTCGAAAAGTTTGTTGTTGTTATCGTCGTGAATACTAAACTCGATGAATGGTGATCCTTTACGCCTGCTCTTCTCGGTAATTCAGAGACAATGCAAGCCTCATTTTTCACTGCAAAAGGTAATAGCGCATATCAGCTGGGAAAAACCAGCATACAGAAAGGGGGAGGGGCAATGTATTGCAAATGGACCGCAGAAGGTCAAAGGATCCGTTATATGCTCTCATTTGATTTGTCATGGGCTGTAGATTCTGGGTCTGCCAGATCCTTGTGCCCCTCCTGACCCAAGTTGGGAACAAGGGACACTTGCTGCTGATAAGTATCTTTCCTTTGGAGGACTGAAGTGAAGAGTGAGGGTGGTGTACCCTATACTTTAAAACCAGATTTGTACATCACATGCAAATGCTCTGATTTTATTTTTGATAAAGAATTATTGTACAATACATGTATATGACAGCATCTATAAGATACAAATGAACGTACACATAATTTGAAATCAATGTAAATGGAGGGGCATTTACAAGATGAACTGATTACAAGCACATCTGGACCCATATTCATAAAAGTACTTAAGTCTAAGTGTGACACTTATCTTTTGTTCAACACAAAAGATAAGTATCACACTTAGACTTAAGTACCGTACTTTTATGAATGTGGGCCCTGGTCGCCAGAAACCGACAGAAGCTTGGCATTCATGTGCTCTTTCCACACTCACTGCAGGTCATCAACGACAACTTACTGCCCACTCAAAATACATGTGATATAATATATTATCATATATATATTTAAATGTACAGATAACTCAGTCAGATAGAAAAGAAATGTCTTTCACATCAACATCTATGCAATGGAGGTCAGAAATGCAACATGCAAACAAGCTAGCACATTTTGAAAGCTTTTGCCAAGAAAAGATACATTAGTTAATTTATCTTCTAATCGCTTGATATTTCATACATGATAATTGTGGAGGAAGTTCATTAATGTTAATCCTCTTTACATGTATGAAAGTCAAAAGCACTTGGGTAAAAAATTAACAACAGGCTGCATGTTATCACAGAAAGCACCAGGGAAAATTTCTTCTTATATCCTACTTGTTGCGTCGTAAATCAGCTACTTCCACTGTCTTTGTGTTGTCTATCCGAACATGGGGACATGACTGAAAGAGAAGTGAAGAGAAGAAAATTAAAATAGTGTCCTTACAGCGCACTACTGAGGCTATGGTTCCACCTGCATTAGAAATTCTCCAACATCGTAGATAGTGCGAATACAGGAATTCCCTGTTTAATTCTCAAGAGTAGTGACATCAGTCATCCATTTGCTTGTGTTCATTGTCCATTAGCAGAAACAGTACTGACATGCCCAGTAGAACATATACAACACTAAATGTATGGTACATATTGTTTTCTTATCTTACATCATAAAGTGGTGGATCCTTAGGGTGTGGATGAAATCCTGTCTTGCGACAATTGGCAATGTAGTTAAGACCATAGTCAGGTGTCAGTGAAAACATGCCAGTCCTAAAAAAAAGACGAAATTTCAAGTGAGGAGTATCATGAGAATGCACGAATTAAAAGAATGAACTCTTAAAACGCTAATACGACTTACTCTTGGTATTTCGGAGAGCATACAATTGCAATGGCTTCCGGCATCATGAGCTGATAGGAACAATGGGTATGAAGATCAACACTGGACATAAATGCAGTCTGGGTTGGGTGTGTCTGAAAAAATGCACAATTTAACAAATCTTAGTGACTTTCACAGAACACAAAATTTGAACGACCATAACATCCTCAGATGTCAAAAACGTAGTCCAGTCAAGAGTACATGCATGAAGTCTTTCCACAAAGACTGTATGAAGACAAGTGGCCCAGTAAAGAAAACAATGGTTATTGTGTCATGTAGTCAACAGAGAGTGGATTGACTTACATGTATCCACCCTAACGTGATCAAGTCATGAGCATCTTGATAATCAAAGAGCTCATCCTCATTATCTGTGGAACAGGAATCTGGTGTGCCGCTCTGATTTGGGATGACAAGGCTTGTGATGACAAAGCAATCTCTTGCCTGAAAAAGTGCGAAGAACATGCACTAACTTCTGATTAAGAAGGATATGAACTATGTACAACACAGAGATTTTTGCATAAGCATTTCTTGTCAATAATAATCAGGGTGTGCTACAGCAGTTGACAAATTCTTTTGTGAGATCAAAATAAAGAGCTGTTTTCTGTGATCTTCGAACCAGTTCTCTACAGAACTAAATGAGCAGTATCCTATCATTACTTACCAATTTACCAGCAAGGATTCCACAGGTTTCAACATTTTTGTGGGTGTTTGGTGCAGCCAAGTTGACAAACTTGACCATGAGATCCGCGGGGACGATGACATCTTTGAAGCCGTATTTGTTGCTGCCCTGGTGTCCAGTGCTGGTGAAATGGTCCAAATTTGGTTTATTTGATCGATCAATTTCTGGCCGGCTGAAAGTGTGGAATGATAGAGATTTCATTGACTTTATTGAGGCATCTAGATCAATTTGAGTTCAGAATGCAGGGATAACATGAACATTAGAGCCAACACAATGCAAGGCACGTCTGACGATGATTCAAGATACAGAATAGCACAAAATTGACACACAAAATGATAATAAGCAAGAAGTCAATCTCCAGAATTCA